>CM017762.1:0-85000 GCA_008009225.1 Acer yangbiense | reverse complement strand
TTTAGGGTTTCGGGTTAGGGTTTAGGGTTTAGGGTTTAGGGTTAGTGTTTCGGGTTTAGGGGTTCGGGTTTCGGGTTAGGGTTAGGGTTTCGGGTTTCGGGTTTAGGGTTTAGGGTTTCGGGTTTAGGGTTTAGGGTTCGGTTTCGGGTTTAGGGTTTCGGGTTTCGGGTTCGGGGTTTCGGCGTTTAGGTTTAGGGTTTTATCTCAACCATACCCACATTCCAACGATGCCGCCAGGGTCCTATGCTCCACACGTGCACGTTCCCCTGGCTCCAGTGCCTGAGTCATTCTATACCGTTTCCAATTCCACATGCTTATTCTTCTAACAGGTTGAGCTTCGCATAGACTCCTTTTGAAACTCGCTCTTGAGACTCTCAAGCTCTTGCTGCGGACCCGAGGTTTCCTCCACAAGTCCACCCCCCACTGAACCACATAGAGTCCCCAATCCGTAAAGAATTGTGAGACAAACCTTTAATGAGTCCACAACCTGATACCGGTCGACGAAACCAGCACCTCACAGCCAGTTTTTTGTCCCCCTGTAACACACAGCCGTCGGGCAACACCTGATCTGGGTATCCCATTGTACCCCAACCTGAGCTGTCCTAGCCCGCCGAACACTACTTGTCTGCCAGTCCCATACCTCAAACAGCTCCCATACCTGCCACCACCAGTCATCCTATACTCACACGTCCAAACATAGCATACACAAACCCATCAACAAGCTATCCCTCCTCAGTGTCATATCCCCTCCTCAGACTGAGCCTACATATGCTCTCAAGCATTGAAATTCTAGAATGGAGGTGTGCAATGGTCGGATGAATTTGATGCACTTATTCAAAATAGAACATGGCCTCTAGTTCCCCTGGTCCTTTGCACTGTTGGTTGGCTATAAGTGGTGTTTTTCGTATCACGATCTCCTGATGGTCCATCGCCTCACTACAAAGCTCGCCTAGTGGCCAAGGTTTCATCAACGGTCAGGTTTGGATTACAAAGAACATTTAGTCCAGTGGTAAAACTGCAACAATCAGGGTTCTGGCTAAGTATTGCGGTTACAAAAGGGTGGTCTCTTTCCCATCGGATGTAAACAATGTGTTTCTTCAGGGGTTATCTCACTAAGGATGTATTCATGGCACAACGACCAGGCTTTGTGGATCCGGGCCTCTTCCAATGCATGTATGTCGACCTAAAAAGGCCATCTAGGGCCTGAAATAAGCACCCTTGTCCAAAATAGGTTTGTCAACTCTCACTCAGACACTTCTCTATTCATATTCAATACTAACAGCTGTTTGATGTTTTTACTGGATAGGTTGATGACATTATTGTCACGGTAGCAATGACCTTGTTACGAATTCGTTAAATTGCTTGCCCAACAGTTCTAGATCAAATATCTTGGTGCGCTATCTACTTCTTTAGGTTGAAGTTCCTACCATACTAACCGTTCTATTTCTCTCTCAGCAAAAATGTGACTGAACTCCTCACTCGAACAAAGATGCTCGACTCCAAACCGTCTCAACCCTGTTCCTACAGATCATGATCTCAAGCTCCTTAATGGTACCTCCCTCATAGATGCGACTAAGTTTCGTTTAATTGGTGATTTGCAGTACTTATCATCACTCGCCCTGACATCGCGTTGGCAGTAAACAAGCTTGCCTAATTCATGCATCGCCCAACACTGGACACTGCTCTAGCAAACGACTCACGCTATTTACGGAGCACAGCCGGCCATGGTATATTGGTTTGCTGCAACTCTCCTCTCTTCTTACATGCCTTTTTCGACGCCGATTGGTGGGCAATCACGATGACCGTACGTCCACCAGTGCATATATGGTCTTCCTTGGGTCAATTAATCTCTTGGTGCTCTCGCAAACAACGTTCTGTCGCCAGATCCTCACGGAAGTGAATGCAAGGATTTGCAGCTACTGCCTCTAAGGTAATCTGGCTTAAGTCTCTCCTTTCAGGAGATGCACATCGCCACCCCAATCCACCAACCATCTTCTGTGACAACATTGGTGTGCCACGTACCTATGTTCTAATCCCGTCTTCCATCATGAAAGAAACACATTGCCATTGATTTCTATTTTGTTCGTAAAAAGGTTCAAGTAAACATCTCCGGATTTCGCATTTGTCTTCTTTAGACCAGTTAGCTGATTCTCCACCAAACGCTCTCCATGATAAGGTTTTGCCTATTACGGTCCAGATCATTGTCTTGAAATGCCTACTATCTTGCGGGGGCGTGTAAAAGATAACTATGTTAATTAGAGTTTATTAGTTTATATGATCTTTGTATTTATCTCTAGATTAATTCCTTGGAAATCTCTAGATTAATTCTCCTCAATTTTAGGAATCATAGGTACTTAAAATAGGCTTCTTGAGCATCTCTAAAATGTGTAACTCATTTTATTCTTGAAGTAAATAAGAATATATTCAACTTCTATATTTTCTAGGATCTTGGAAGCTTTTTTTAGATTCTTTTCAGCTTTTGTGATGGTGTTTCGTGTGACATGGAATTTGAAATGGATAAAAGGGTCACTTTTTAGTTTTCGGCCGAAACAAAATCACAACGTATTCGATTGATTAAAGTAAAAAAAGCAATGGCTACCGAAAAAGAAGTCATGATTTTTTTAATGCCATCATACATCTGTCGTGACATTTTTATAGCTGGCCTCCATAGTCTAAAGTATTGTCTAAAATGTTAAAATTCAAAACCCTATAACTCGATCAATTACAGGGTTGTGTTACGGTCCATAATATATATATAAACTAAACTAAGAAAAATATCAACCCATATACCAATTCAATAAAATTGCGTTCCAGGAAGCCCAATAGATCAAATTCGTAAGAATCATTGTTTATTGATGAAGATTTATGTTCTTTTTTTTTTTTTTTTCCCTCTTTTCAAACCTTGCACTGCATACAATCTTTTAAAAAAGATGAGAAGCAAGCAAGCAAGCTCATTACTTTAGGTGTTATAAGTGGACTAAACAAACATATTATATCAAATTCATATATAAGATGCTTTAGATCCAAGATTCAAAAACCCATTTGTTATCTGGTTAATATATAATTATATAATAAATACATATTCTTTGAAGAAAATATCAACTTCTCTGGCTTAGCACATTAGTCTCGAGTGAGCACAGAAATGCAACTCTGATGGTCGGTGCCATCGTCTCTGCTTCAAATTTCAAATTTATAAACTTAATATTATAATTTATACCTAAGAAATATATCAATAATTACACCATGATTCAGAGCCTATGGATCTCAAAAAGCTTCCAATATTGAAGAAAAAACCATACTAAAAGTTCATTTATCCCACATCCGACATCGGATAGATAGAGAAGTGAATGAGATGCATAACCTATATAAAAAAGAGGAGAAGCGAAGGGAAAACATAATACTTAGACACAGGTTATAAGCCATGACCCAATACTCTATAATGTCCTTTCTAACATATTATTTGTTTTATAAATAAAATGTAATATTTTGTAGTGTAAAAAATAAATAAATAAACAAATTTTCAGAACCGTCGAACTGGAACCGAAACCGCCATAGGTTTGTTCCAGTTCCGGTTCCCCTAAAGCCGGAATCAGAACCGCCGGTAGCCCAGTAGTTTTGGCATTAAATGCAATTGTTCATTTATCCCTATTTGAATCAAAGTTTCCACCCTTTAACCATCTATGTTTGCACCGGAGAGGTGACACGGTTCCGGTTCGGTTCCGAACCGACGGTTCCGGTTCCGGTTCCGCGGTTTGATGGAACCGGAACCGGAACCGAACCGGAACCGGAACCGGAATCGGAATCGCTATATGTCGGTTCCGGTTCCATTGGAACCGGCGGTTTTGAACCTTTTTTTTTATAACAAACAAAAAAAGACTTCTAAGTTCTAACTTGACAACTTGTAACTTATAAGTTGTAGATTGTAATTGAATAAAATAAAATATATAAATGACAAATTACAAAATTAAATTAAATTATAAAAAAAAATTACAAATGACAATTTATGGGTTATGGATGCTTGAACCATGGTTGCAAAAGAAAAATGATAACACCCTAACCAATGAAACCACATTCAATTCTAGTATAATAATTGAAACAAAAACTATAAGTAGTATAAAGATTTATTTTAAAACGTGTCCATTTACACGAGGCCTGACTTTAAAGTAATTCTCCGGACCAAGACGGGCACGGCTGTGGTGTCGGATCGAGAGGAAAAGGTTTCTTACTAGGTTTAAACGAGATTCGAAATGAACACAACACTTAAAAACACTTTTTTTTTATGAAAAAGGGGTTTTTGGGGCCTGAAAAGTGCCCACAAGCCCTTTGGTCTTGCTCCTATTGGATTCCTTGCATCATTCTATGCGATTTCAAAAAAAAAATCACCAAATTCAGACATCCAAACACAAAGTTATGGCCTTTCAAAGTTTAAGGCATATATAAAAATATTTTTACCGGTATTTTTTTTTAGGCAATTTTTTTCTATTCTCTCGTTGTCAACAGCAATTTTTCTGAGAGTTTGACACTTTATGTTCTCTATTCTGTTCAATACTCATTGTTTACCAAAGCTGAATACTGTCTTCAAAACAATTACAAAATGAAATAAATATTAAAAACCTTGGAAACTTAGAGATTGAGAGACTTGAGAGTTGAGAGTTTTGGAGAGAAATTAGAATTAGAGAATTGAGAAGAAATTGGTGTGAGGAAAAATGAAGGAGAGGGGGGAGAATTGAGAAGAAATTGGTGTGAGGAAAAATGAAGGGGGGGCGGGGGTGGGTGGTGGTGTGTGTGTATTTATAGGAAAAAAAAAAAAAAAAAAAAATTGCGCCAACCGGCGGTTCGAACCGGAACCGGAACCACCGGTTCTAATCCGGTTCGACAAAACCATAGAACCGGAACCGGAACCGGCCTCCTCCGGTTCCGACCGGTTCCGGAGGTTCCAACCGGAACCGTGCCAGGTCTTAGTGACCGGACAATCCACATTGATAAACAATGAATTGAGGAAAGAATCATTACATATGTAAATAATTTTATTCCACAATTTTAAAATATGAAAAAAATGGTTCAACAATTCCCTATGAATTAATGGCCTTTGCTATTTAAAATACCAATCTTGAAGTGGAAAATTTCTTATTATATTTAATCTTTTATTTTTTATTAATTTGCGGGTTTGGGTGCAAGATTTTTCTTCAAACCTGCATCCCAACCTGTTGCGGGTTCAAATTTCAGACCTGCACTTGTCCATTGTTCGTTCATAAAATTCTAGAGTCAGATTCGTGCAGATGCGGCACATTTTGAGATTCACCCCAGGCTTTTAATATGTCAGGGTTGGCCCTGACTAAAACAAACAGTTTAATAAGGAATAAAGAATTTTACTTTTACTTTTGTTATTAAGCAAAATCTAGTGACTAAATTAGTACACCATTTAGAAACATTTTTATTAGATTAACAAACATGAGCAGGAAGATAATATTTCCCTCCAATCAAATCCTAACATGGCCAACGAGGCCTAATATTTTGATCCATCATTATCATAATACGAATCCAACGAAGTTACTCTTATAACAATACATGATTTAAATTACCATAGAGTTCATTTCTTTTTATCCATAAACATGCATCCATGAAGATGCAATTGTGCAAAATCCACCACCATTCATTCGGAAAAGTCCTCGTCGGAATCGTAGTCATCTTTGGGATAGTCCTCTATCGAATAGTCAGAAATGTATTTATTTTCCCTTTCTGCAAGGGTGTTAAAAACATCTAGGTTCGCCTGCCAAATGTAAAAATAACATACAAGTGAGACTTAAATTCAAAGTCGACTTAGAAACAAATTGAAAAGGTGTTGAAAGGCAAAGGGCAAATTGCATTAACTTACCCTGATTATATATATAATTGTACTTAAACCCATGAAAATATCATAATAACACAAACATACCCTCTGATCCGTTGACTAACGGTGGTCAACCATTAACCACCGTTAGTAAGTAACAACAAAGAGGCAAAAGTGTCTTTTTATTAATGTTATCAATAAATAAATACGAAAAATAGTTTGTGCAATCATATTTCACCACGTCAGCTTCAAGAATTTTATATTAATTATAACTAAACTAATTATAAGGAAAATAAATATTAATTTAAAATCTATCATCATCTTCAAAAATAAATAAATAATAATAATAAACATCCCAAGCAATATCTTCTTCATCCAAATGTTGAACTTTATCTTTTCCTAAGTAATTTTTATAAAGAAATTAAAAATAAAATCAACGCAGGTGGAGTAGCAAATCGATCCTCCACAAAGATCAGATCTACTCCTCGCGAATGATTAGACTCAATCTTCAGTTTTTTCTTTTCTTTTTCTTCCATTTTTTATCAGTGATGTTGAAATGTTTTGAATTATTGATTTGTAGAGTGTTATGAGAGAATTTGTGGTTGCCTATTAGGTGTTTGATGATTTGGGTGAGAGAAGTAAAAAAGGAAGAGGGTGAGAGGATGCAATGCAATCTTTTATATTGTTTTCATATATATTCTTTCTGTTTCTATTTGCTATTCGATATATATTTTCTGTAATATCATTTTTTATTTTTTATGTAGAAATGATATTGTAGTTTTATGGATCATGAAGATTTGAGTTTGTTTTTGAGTGTGTTCTATTTGCTTTTAGCTTTAGTTGATTTTGATATGAGATTATTTCGGATCTCATTTTAACGACTTTGTAACTTTAAGTAGCAAATAGAGACAGAAGTTTTAGGTTTTGGTGGCTGAGGTTGATGCCTCTAAGTTGAAGGTTTTTATTTATTTATTTATCACTTCGTCTTCTTGTTCAAACACACAAAATCTAAACATGTTTTTTTTTTTTAAAACATGTTTAGATTTTGTGTGTTTGAACAAGAAGACGAAGTGATCTCATTGTCTTTTTTATATTTTATATTTTATAATATTTTTATTTTTAATTGATTTTATATAATTAAATATTATTTCTATAAGGGCAAAAACGATAATTCTTCTAATTTGTGACTAACGGTGGTCAACGTTAGTCAACGGATCAGAGGGTATGTTTGCATTATTATGATATTTTCACGGGTTTAAGTGCAATTATACATATAATCATGGTAAGTCGGTGTAATTTGCCCAAAAGTAGAAAAATGAAAAATGTTCTCGATTTGAACCCTCAAAAGAGTTTGGAATTAAACAGGGTCAAAATTTTGTATCAAATCAATAAATAAAATTTCAAACCTTACCAAGTTTCACATTAGCTTAATTTAGATGAAGTTAAATTGTCTATGTCAAACTTCATATCTCACCAAGAGAAGTGTTAATTCACCACTTATTAAGTTTTCCTTTGGATTTGAAACAAACTCACAAAATATTAAAACACAAAATACAGTCTCATAATAATAATAATAATAATAAATATTGTGTATGGGATGGATGAGAAGACTTACCTGTAGCATATGTACAGCAGAAGAAACGTCAGGAATGCCACTCCATAGGTGACTGATATTTTGCTCTCTGTCAACACAATGACAATGACATACTGTGATTTGTATAAATAACCATAGTTGTAAGAGGCGTTAGGTGCCTCAAGGCGCAACAGGTCTCTGGAGCCTAAGGCGCAAGGTGAAGCATGACCTAGCGAACAGAGGCGTAAAAAAAAAAGGGAAAAAAAAAAAATAGAAAGAAAAAAAATGTATTTATTGTTGGAGAATCTAGTAAATTCTTTTCAAGAGGGAAAGTTGACCCAATCAAATCTCACGTTTATGTGAGATATTATGTAAATAATTGTAATATCTCCTGCTTTCCTACCCATGACTAATGATTTAGGATTGATAACTTTCCAATTGTTAGGTGTTTAGCGGAGATGGTTTGTTTTCTATTGTTATATACAGAGCCACTATTTCACACAAATAAAAACCCTAGCAGACCACCCACCATTCCACAAACCCTAGCAGTCACCCATCATCCTTCATCCATCATCCATTCATCCTACAAAACCCTAGCAGCCACTTTTCAAACAAAACAAAACAAAAAAAAAAAAAAAAACAGCAGCCACCATCACCAACCCTCACCTCTTCCAACCACTGTCCATGGTCCAGCAATGTACTACCGGACCCAGACCTCGCCAGCGACACTCCAGCAACCTGGACGGCTGTCTGATCTAGACGGCGACACTAAGGCATCCTCAAAAAATTAAAAGAAATCCTCAACTTCATGGACGCCTAGGCAGGCCAGGCGTGCGCCTCGTGCAAGGGAATGCGCCTGACCTGTCTAAAGGCGCAACCCCCGAGTTGCCCGGCGTGCTTTTGATAACCATGTGTATAACAAATATATACAGAATAATAAACAAAATATCAAGGTTTCTCATAACTACACACAATGACAAATGAGACAAACAGAATTAAGATTAATAAAACATGTACCGGTGATGTAACGTTGTCTGTATAACATGCATACTTTAAACTTTGAAATTTCCCCTTTTTGCATAGGTCGTGAATAAGATTATGAATATTCACCGGTGGACTCTAATAAGATAAAAAGGTAAGCAAGGGATATAGATAGATAAGAGAGGGAATGAAAGAATGAGAAAATCGATGATAACTCACATCGTGATATTTGCCGGCAACAATTATGCCTTCCAAATCAAATTTCTCAATCTAAACATAAACACGATTGACATGAGACATATGGTTGATAGAAGAAATTAAGGCAAAAGTGATACAGGGAAATAAAAAAAACTTACAGACTTTTGAACTTTAGATACCAAATTATCCAAAAGGGTTTGGTCTCTGGGAAAAACACTGCAAAATGGAGAAAATTCAAAATAGAAAATAGTTAAACCCAATCTCCAAGTAAAAAGCAATGGTATAAGAGATGTCATACCCATATCCATATTCGCCCAAATAGCACTGGTCAGATATGGCCAAGCTCACATTCTTATCAGTAACATTGAAACCTATAAACACAGACTCTGGCATTTCAATAGTCCTCTTCAGAGTTTCCTGAAACATCTTCAACGGCTTCATGTACTTGATCATCTACGTATCAGTCAATTCCAATTCAAACTGTTAGAATTCAATCTATATATGAAACAACAAAACAGTTTTTAATAGGAAAAAAAATACCTTGTGCTCTGGCTCTGCTTTGCGGCGTTGTGAAGTGAGGGATGACAAGTTGAACCTATTGTGGATTGAGGATTGTAGAAATGGACTTTGAATATAATACTTGCGGGGGCCGAGTCCGAAATGCAGTTGAGTGTAAATATGGGCCCAGCTCTGTTTGAAACCCGTTGCGTGATATCTCTTTTATAACTTATAAGATTTGAATCGTTCAATCACATCAAATGTGCATCACTCAATCAAAACAAAAAGGTATATTATCATCTGAGTCTCTATATTGTTTTGAATTATCTAATTTTTCTCACTTAATCATTTTTCATTGGATTGGTCCCTATGTTTTCAAAAACCACTCAATTTGATTCTTCTGACCAGAATTTTGACGGTCAACCGTCACAAAAAATATAAAATGACATTTCTACCCTTACTTTAAAATCAAAATAATAATAATAATAATAATAATAATAAAACTTTTTATTTTCTTAATTTTATTTATAATTATAAATTAATTTTAAAAAAAATTTAAAAAAGGGAAAGAAATATAAAAATTATTTTCTTATATTCAAACATCAAAGCCTAACTCAAACCCAAACCTAAATTTGAAATCAACCACCACACCAAACCCATACTCGAACCCAGCCACCACCTTAAATTCAAATCCAACCACCAAACCCATACTCGAAATCAACCACCATACTAAACCCAAACCTAAATTCGAAACCAATCACAACCATAGATACCATACAACACTATCATCACTGAAACCAACCCTCCACCTCCCAACACCAAAACCAAACCCAAAAACCCCACCTACCAGGCAGACTCCGCCACCATCACCACCACCATTCCTAAATCCAACCATTGTTGGCAGCCAAACAAAGCCCAAACCCAGTTCTGGTTCAGACTACCCTTTTGGCTCGAACCCAGTTCTAGTTCGAACCAGATCTTGGTTCGTTTCACAGCGGGCGATGGGAGATGGATTTGAGTAGCTTCTTTTGGGTTTTCATGGAGGTCAGTGAGAGAGAGAGAGAGAGAGAAAGAGAGGTGGGTTTAGAGAGTGATCGAGAAAGAGAGAGAGCGAGAGAGAGATGGATTTTGGATTTACAGAGAGTGAGCGAGAGAGAAAGAGAGAGGTGATTGAATCCGGATTGGGTTTAGGTTTTGTTGGTAGTTGGGTTTGATTTTTGTTGGAGACAATCAATGAAGAACTGATTTCCAGCCACCACCACCACCACCACTCTAAGAACAAATTTTTGCTAGGATTGGTTTTAGGTTTCCAGAGAGATATATTTTTTTAATTTGTATTTTTATATATATAATTTTGTAATTGTTCTTCTGTTTATAATTTTTTAATTTGTATTTATATATTAATTAATTTTTCTTATATATATTTTTATTTTTTTGTGTGTTGACATGTGACATATCATTGTTTAAAGACAAAAATACCCTTAGAACCGTTTAATTTGACTAACAGTTGACTTAGATAAGAACGAAATTGAGTTGTTTTTGAAAACATAGGGACCAATCCAGTGAAAATTGAATAAGTGAGTAAAAAATAGATAATTCAAAAAAAAATTAGGGATCCAAATGATAATATCCCAAACAAAAAATACAATGTAATCCAAACACTTGAAATACAAACCATAAATAAGGTGTGTAATGTGCAATAAGTGGTGAGTTAGAACAGGAGAAGAGTTTTGCATATATTCAGAACAGGAAATAAATCTATTAGATAATATTCCTTGTAGTTCAAGGGGCATTTGTACCAATAACCCTAAATTTTATGGAACTTGGAGGTGTTAGATATTCTTGAAAAGAGATTGAATATCTTATTTCGAGTCTTGGTTGATTTTGTAGTCTTGATTGACTGTCAAGACCCCAAGGACGATCTAAACAATAACAAAACTCATAAAGACACATACCAAATTTTGTTAAAATCAGTGAAGAAATTGAAAGGGTACCTTGTTTGGTGACCAAGCATGGTTCACAAATTTCACAGCAAATAATGATTCTTTGCTATCTCATACCAACTAAAACCAAAATGTTTCCAAAAAGTAAATATCTTGCATTGTTGCAATCTCCATTCAAGTGGTAGATGTTTGTAAATTAAATGAATGGATACAACTTTATTATTCCCAATTCTATCTATAAGCAAGATCCCTAGTCGCGATACTCATCCATGAACTTTTTATGGAAGTCTGTCAGACGGGAAACAATGGCCGGAATCTTATCTTCTTGAGGCAGTATTGTGCATCTAAAATGCCAAGTGCCAGGAACCTACAACAGATACAAACAGTAATACCATAAGTCAAATCATCAAAGAATCAATCAATGGGTAAGGATTTGGCATCACACACTAATAGCAAACAATAAGGAGAAACAGTGATGTTCACCTGTCCAAAACCAGAACCAGGAACAACAACAATGCCAGTCGCATTAAGGAGGTGACGGCAATAGAATGCATCAGCAGCAGAATTAGCAGCTTCTGCAGCTTTAATAGCCTTTTGTGGCAGCTGAATACGGGGAAAGAGATACATCGCCCCTTCTGCTTTGTTACATGTTACTCCTTCCAAGCTGTTTAATGCATCTTCCAGTGTCTGATCAATAATCAGAATAGCTTAATTAAAATATTCGACATAACTGATAAATGAAAACATGTATCATTATGACATGTTTGAGGAGCTACTACAAGGTAAATGACAAGAAAATGTATATGTACCAACAAACAAGAGGAGAATAACATTAAATCTAACAAATCTAATGAGTTAATAGATGGACAATTTATCAATAATTAACCCTATGCCAGTAAAGAGACTATAATTTAAAAGTCGGTCTTGTTCACCTCTGCGTCCTACCACAATTTGCATTTAACTATGAAGAATCCCATGTTTACACCCTATTAAATTGCAGATGGTGATTGAACTAACCTTTGCACGCCTTGCTAAGGATGAGAGGATCCCATCCCTTCTGCACAGTAAGATTCATAGGATTCATCTCCAACCTGCATATGTTTATAGCAATGCCATGTAGTCAATATCGTACTTTAGTTCTATTATAAAGAATAAGACATGATAGAGCCACTTGATTCACAAGCCTATACTGCTACAAGACCATGAATTTTGAACTTCATAATTCCAAAAGAAACTACATGGTATTTCCAATTGTATTATAATGTAACATAAAAATCATCATATGACAAACTCAAGCTCTTATATTCAAACAAAGAGTCTAAATATATGACAAAAAAGAACTAACCACAATTAGGCTAGTAAAAAAATGGCAATGACAAACTTATCTCAATTTTGTTTTTTTTTTTTTCTTTCATTGTTCTTGCATTATCTTTTTTGACATCTTTGAAGTTTGAAACCACGCTCACACTAATCCAACCATATAAAAGAGGATATGCATCTTAAATGAGGAAAAAAAGTAACCTTGGGTGGACTCATGACAAGGCTGGCTAAAATTTGGCCAGTAATATTTGAACAAAGATTCACAAACGCCACTTTGTATATTTGTTCTCTTACATCCGGACTAAACCCAGTGATCTCCATGTAACCTCCTCTTTTTCCACACTCCCCATAGTAACCTGAAAGCAACAAAAAGAATGCAAACTTGTTACATCTAAAACCAATAGTTTACAAAAGCTCTTTCCTTTTCTATCACCATCATAAGCAAAGATGAAAACAATTTACCTTTAGAGACTGATTGGAAAGAAACTAGTGATATGTCCTCCTCACCATAACCCATAGATCGGGAGACCTTCTTTAAGGAGTGGAAACTTTTCTCAGGAACATAAACATTTTCCTGGTACACCTGTATAAAACCCGTTGAATGTTAATAAAAGACCTATGTATTAACCAGCGAACACAGTTGAGCACATCAGCATTCATTAAGGCTCCCCATATGTAAGGTTGGGTCAACAAACAGTTTACGTAAAAATCAGCTGTTAGATTCACCCACCTCATCTGCAAGAAGAACAAGACCTTCTTGTTTAGAGAACTCCACAATTTCTCGCAGGTTTTCTTCAGCAAGAACCTGCAGGCATGGCTCATAGAAATCAAATGATGTACGAAAGCCAGAACTCAACAATTAAAGCAGCCTCTTTCAAAACAAACATATAGATATGATACTAAACTGTTCAAAATTCTACTTCATTCAAAAAGCTAATAGGTACTCACCTGCCCAGTTGGATTGCCTGGATTTATAACACATAACCCTTCGCCCTGGCATCCTCTAACTGTTTCTTAAGCTCTGAAATTTCCAATCCCCATCCTGCTGCTTCATCAAGATAGTAAGGAACCTGCAATAATCATGCCTATATATGTGATTTAAAAAAATTTATTTGTAATTTTATTATATTTTGCAACATAAAGATAGTTTGCACCTAGTTTTTTTTTTTTTAAATAATTAATCAAAATTTCATTTGTCTTTTAGAATTAGTCAAAATATTATAAATTTTCTTTTAGAATAAATGTAGCAAACCGACAATAATATCAACGTTTACATGTCTCTACAAAAATATGACAATAAGTATAAAAAATCTACTCAAAATTAATTTGAATTACTAAGATAAAACATAAAAACCGCACCTAGTTGTTGAACAAGACCCATGCCTTAAAGTGGGTAGTTTGATATTGATCATAATTACATTGAGCAATACTTATACGCGACTTTGTTTATGGTATATCGGCATGGTTGAGTAGTATTTTATTTATTTATTAATTTTAATTAACATAAAAAAAGTTTGTTTGATTTGTTTCAGTGTTGTGTAGTTGCTTTAAAAATAGAGGTAAAAAAAAAAAAAATGAAATCTCTCGTCCTTAATTGCATAGCCAATGGAGAGTTGTTTTATATTATTTCTTAGTTAATTTTTTTTTATAATGTTTATTCATTTTAAAAGTTACTCATGTTATTTTATTTGTGAAATTTATTAAGAATGAGTGTGTTTTTATTTGAAAATATAACATATGTTTAGTGGTTGATGTTTTTCAAAGAGTTTTATGTTTTTCTTCTAAAGTGAAATTCTTTCTATTTAGAATTTTTTTTTTTTTTTTTATTAAAAGTTTTTGGTAAGAATGAAAAACAAATTGTGAGATTTGTTATAGCTAAAAGCCATTAAAAGTCATTGATATTTTAAAGTCATTAAGTGCCAGTTTGATATTGCTTTTGAGAAGTTAAAATCAGTTTCTTTTATAATTTTGACATAAAATAATATTTGGTAAAACTTCCAAAAGTGATTAATTCATAATCTAACAAGTTTTGACAGTGATTTTGAGAAGTAGGTGTGAGGTTACTTTTTGAAAGTGATTATGGAATAATCTATTTCAGCATTTAATGAATCTTTTAAAATAGAGTAATTGGCACAAATCCCCCCTCGAGTGTATGTGAATTTGCATGTTGCCCCCTAAACCTTTTTTTTTAGGCATTAAACCCCCTGAACTATGGCTTATTGGCAGAACAAGAGTAAAAATGCTCCCTCGGGGGGGAAAAAACCAAAGGATTGCCAATAAGCGATAGTTCAAGGGGTTTAATGCCTAAAAAAAAAAGTTTATGGGGCAACATGCAAATTCACATACACTCGAGGGGGGATTTGTGCCAATTACTCTTTAAAATATCATTATTATCTTTATGAAATCAAATGAAAATCTTTTATATACCTTATTTCATCTTAAAATTAAAGATTCTAATTAAATATTGATTTGATTTATAAAACCTTTAAAAAATATTTTTATTATTCTTATGGATTTTTTTTCTAATTTAAATATTCTACTTAAATATTGATTTAATATATATAATTAATGAAAAAAATAAAATAAGATTCTAAAATCATGTATATTTTAGACATAGTAACTAATTTCAACATTTTTAAAATAAAATTACCAAACATACGTATACTATTTTTGAGTTATACAGTAGTTTTAAAAGTATGATTAACCAAACATCTGTTGATTAACTTCACAAATGATTATTTCTTCAGCACAGCTAACAGTAATTATTATAAAAGTTACAATAAAACCAAACTGACCCTAAAAGTTATTGAGATTTTGAATACCTCATAATTTTCATAGAAAGTTAAAAAGTCTTGATCAAATACCACATGACTTTTAAAGTATTTAAAAGTCTGTACTGAATACCCCATAACTTTTATGGAGTCTTTAAAAGTCTACATTGAATACACCTAACTTTTTTAATTCCATAAAATTCATTAAAAGTCTTTTGAAATTCAAATTGAATACACCCCCTTAGACATACTACTCTCATAATTATTTTTAGGCAGAATTTCACATAAGTCCTACCTTTTTGATGATTTGTCACATTTATAAATGTCTTTCCAAATTCATCACTTTAGTCCTTACTTTTTCCAAAACTCATCACTTTAGTCCATTTGACCAAATATGTGAAAGTCAACTATTTTAAAACATGTAAAAGTACATTTTAACTCATATTACTATTTAATTTAGCTAAAATGATTATCTTAACTTTAAATTAAAATGAAAAGTAATAAAATTCTCAATAATAAAATCTTAAATAAATATATTACAAAAAAAAGCTTAAAAAAATAATTAAAAAATCCAATAATTTTTCCTTATTTTGTATTTTTTTCATAATGAATTTTTATTTAGCTAAAATGATTATCTCAGCTTTAAATGGTTTTTTTTTTTTCATAATTTTTTTTTTTTGTAATCTATTTAAGATTTTATTATTGAGAATTTTATTGTTTTTCATTTTAATTTAAAACTAAGATAATCATTTTAGCTAAATTAATATCCATTATGACAAAAATACAAAAAATAATAATAATAATAAAATTAATGGATTTTATTATTATTATTTATTTAAGATTTTTTTGTAATATATTTATTTAAGATTTTTTGTAATATATTTATTTAAGATTTTATTATTGAGAATTTTATTATTTTTCATTTTAATTTAAAGCTAATATTATCATTTTAGCTAAATTAAATAGTAATATGGGCAAAAGTGTACTTTCACAGGTTTTAAAATAGTTGACTTTCACATATTTGGTCAAATGCACTAAAGTGATGAGTTTTGGAAAAAATAAGGACTAAAGTGATGAATTTGGAAAGACATTTATAAATGTGACAAATCACTAAAAAGGTAGGATTTATGTGAAATTCTGCCTTATTTTTATGGGTAAAAAGATGGTTTTACCCCTTAATCAACTCTAGACTATCAAATTTGTCGTTAGTCAACTTTTTTTCAGGGAGGTTTAGACAATTAAAGGAAAAGTTAAATATGTATTCAATTCGCCTAAAATCAGGCGTGTTTGTGCAATTAACACACAGTTGATTACCAAATAAATAGTCAAACCCTAATCACAACTTCTCTTGTTGTCAACGAGATCCAATCTCCTTATCTTCACACCATCCAGACCCGGACTGAGAATTCCTCTTCGCAGCGACACGACCCTCCTCTTTGCTGCGACGCGGTCCTCTCCTCAGGTGAAAGATTATCTGGGCACTTTATATATATATATATATAGGTAATGGAAAAATTACAATATAGAAAAAAAAAAAAAAAATTGTGGATAATGATTGAACAATAATAATTATATGAATAAAAAAGTTATGATCTATGAGAACAAAATAAATTTATATGATATATGAAAAAAATTCTATTCAACAGTATCGAATTGGCTGGAAATATCTATGGGAAATATTGAATTTTTCGCAGGTTAGTGTGTTTCTCTTCTTTCTGGGTATCCTTTGAAACTGTTTTATTTGTTTTATAAATTCAATTTTTTATTTTTAAAGCAGTATAAGTTCATTCTCTGCTTTCTCTGGAAAAAATTTTGTCTTTAAACAAAAGAAAGTAAATGTACTAGAATAAATATTGAAGGCTTGTCTTCATGTATTCACTTATAGATGAAGTACCTGAGGCCCGTGAATTTCTACGAGGAAATTTTCAAGGAAATTTTGAAGAAAGAAGATTATTTGAAACCTGGTCGGTTGCTGGGTTTGGCTGTTAGTGATAAGTATGTGTCGTTGGCCGTGTCAGATTGGAAGAACAAAACTGCTGTCCCTCTAAGGTATGAAATCTCTTACTATATTATGCATGTTATTATGTTCTAAATATGTTGTAATGTGAATTTTTTTTTAACATAGCAGAGCTGTGGATAGGCAGGAAGTTAATATGAGTTCGATGGCGGATATGATTCAATCTTTGGTAAGTTTAACTAATCTGTGGACTGTGAGTATGTTTTGTTTCACCTGCCAACGCCTAATCTTATATCTTAGAACATATCTAATGTGGTACTGTTAAAAATTTTGAGCCATTTCATACTGTAGTCATTTTTTTTTTCTTTTCCGTTTTTATGCAGATCCCTTAACATAATCTAGTGGGTTTCGTTGTTGGGTCTAAAAATCCTAGACCCATGGTGAGTCTTTATGTCATGATTATTCAAGATTATCTCCTATTTGCTCTCAGACGTGATTATGTTATTTTCTTTTTATTTGATTAGGATGCACAAATAGAGAAATTTATTGACGACCTACGCAAAACAGGAAAAGTTAAAGGTTTAACGTATACATTTTGGGATTATGGCATTACATTAAAGGTATATGTTTGTTTGATTTGTAAAGTACACCCATTACGCTTCATAATAGTTCAAACATGTTGAAGGCCAAGAGTATTCATTTGTATTGTGGCTTATTGGAAGCTTTGTCAAGTAGGATGTATGTGACTATTAAATAAGCTTAATTTTCTATTAGAACCACTTATGACAATTATTTTGCATGCAAATTGTAAGAACTATTCATTTTGTTGACAGGATGCAGAATTTGTATTCAACCAGCATCTGAAATTTATTTTAGAGAGTTTGAATCAGCCTCTGGACACGTCAAAAATAATTATGGAGAAGTGTTATGCTATTTCTGTACTACAGGTAATTGTCTTTTCATTTTATGACAATAGTCTGTACTCCAATGTTTTATGAATTTATTTGGAATTCAAGGAAAATGAAGAAATGGCCAATTAACACTTGTCATATTGGAGAAGATCCTTGGTGCACCCGCTGATTGGTGCATCGACAATGTGTCAATTATTTGTCTTGTTTTTCACGGTGTCTCTTTTTCTGTTTTTTCACTTCCTTTTTCCTCATAATGAGTTTTTTTTTTTTTTTTTTTTTTTAAAAGTTAAAATTATTGATGTGTCAGTCATTTGTATTGGTTTTCACACATTATCTTTCCTGTTTTCTAGCTCTTTTTTGTCCTAAAGAGTTTTTTTATATTATTATTATTATTATTATTATTATTATTTTAAGTTAATATTGTTGATGACATGATGTGTCATTTTTTGTGGTCGGGTACTCCCGGTGCACTGCAGATCGTCACTTAGGAGATTTGGCATTGACCATTAGTTATTTAAATAGAGCCAAATCAAATTTGGTAATTCTTAAAATTTTTGCTATCAAGTTATTTCAAAAATTTTGACATTCTTTAATCTCAATCTCCTTTGACCTATCAAATTAGAACATTTCCATTTTGACTTCTGAACTTTTGCTATTGGGTTTTAACTTTTAAGTGGCTATTGTTACTTTGACATTTGGACAGGGGTACCTGGACTGTACAAACAAGATGGTAAAAGAGGATTGGGATGGATATTGCACAAATCCATCTTCATGGTTGCAGGTCGATGCTAAAAAAAGCTCGCAAGAGGATTGGGATGGATATTGCACGGATCCATCTTCATGGTTGCATGTTGATGCTAAAAAATGCTCGCAAGAGGATTGCATTGGATACTACACAGATACATCTTCATGGTTGCTGGTCAATGGTAAAATATGCTCGCTTGAGTGATTGAATCCCATCCCTATGTTTAGACATATTCTTTTTATAATCACCATTAATCAGACATTGAATTATATATGTTTTCCGGAGATGTTCTTTTAATATATTTTTTTTGGTATTATTGTTATTGATAAAGATAATGATGTTTCAACGGATATTGAACGAGGATGGAGATTAATTTTTATGTAAATTTATTATCATTATGTCTCCATGTTTACGTTTGTCGGCTTGTAAGTTTCTCTATAGATACAATACACTAGATCTGGCCATATGGGTGAAGTGCTGAAAACAGCTCACATGTGATCATGTGGTTGATAAAAATTCAACCATGTACTCTCATCATAAAGCTCAAATGTTAATTCCATGTACAATCATGTTTCTTCACATTAAACTTCTTCTCTAACCAAATCATTCAGTCATTATATAAATTTGACAGCAACTTCTTTATAGAAATCAAGTTTTTCTAATTTTAGAAGCTTATGAATTATAATCTTGAGAAATTAGTTTTCGGATTCAGAACACACCCTGCCTTCCAGTGATCAATAACTACATTTCTAACAACTTGAGGATTCTCGTAGGCTAACTTAGAAGCTATCAAACAAAGGTCCATGAGAAGTCGCAGCTAAGTTGTGGCTTCTGTAGAGGTCTATCCGGCCATCTAAATGTCCAATTGTAGTTATAAAAGTATCAGTGCCTCTGTGTGGAATCACCACCTTGCCTACAATCCCAATGAGTGATCATGTTACTATAATAATTGTCACCTCACAAAAAGATGAGTACCATGGAAGAGGTTGTAGATTGAGAATGAATTCAACAACATAGCCAGTGTACTCCATTGGTTTATGTACAAGGATGGAAACGAGACAATGACCCATATGTGGTCCACTTGCTCCGCTAAATATTCCTGGGACACGAACCTGACTCCACTCCTTATGTCCCACCCTTTTCTGGCCTCACTATAATGTATTCAAAACCATCCATTTCATAAAGTTTGTCATGACTATCAACTATGAACTATGAAGATGTTAATTAAATGTGGGGTCATGTTGAGTTATGATCTATGTCTTCTTCTTACTCGGTGTCTTGATTTCTCAACCCTCCATCTGCATTTGTATACATGTCAAAAGGGCTGTTGCAATGGATCAAGCAGCAGCTATAATTGGTTTTTTTTTGCAGTCTTGTTCTACTTATATTATATTATAAGCAGGCAAGCAGCCCAACACAACAACCACATATATAAAATTAAGGGTAGGCCACAGGTTTAGAATATAAAAGTTTCTTTTATGCAAACTCAATCATTGTATTTATTATAACAATACAATAAATATGGTAGTTGACTTTCCCTATGTAGTAATTTTTGTGTTTTTGTAATAAGTAAAGGCACAAGTTAACACTATCCTAATGAGGAAAAAAGTATGACAAGGCTGGCTAAAATTTGGCCAGTAATATTTGAACAAAGATTCACAGACACCACTTTGTATATTTGCTCTCTTACTTCCGGACTAAACCCTGTGATCTCCTCTTTTTCCACGCTCCCCATAGTAACCTGAAAGCAACAAAAAGAATGCAAACCTGTTACATCTAAAACCAATAGTCTGCAAAAGCTCTTCCATTTTCTATCACCATCATAAGCAAAGATGAAAACAATTTACCTTTAGAGACTGACTGGAAAGAAACTAGTGATATGTCCTCCTCACCATAAACCATAGATCGGGAGACCTTCTTTAAGGAGTGGAAACTTTTCTCAGGAACATACACATTTTCCTGGTACACCTGTATAAGAACCCGTTGAACGTTAATAAAAGACCTATGTATTAACCAACAAACACAGTTGAGCACATCAGCATTCATTAAGGCTCCCCATATGTAAGATTGGGTTAACAAACGGTTTAGGTAAAAATTAATTAGATTCACCCATGACCCACCTCATCTGCAAGAACTCCACGATTTACTTCCCTTTACTTGCTTTTGAGTATGTGATTTTATTTTTTCACATCCTCTTGGTTTGTCATGATTAATACTTGTTAACTTTCAAATTGAAAAAAGCCCCTTGGAACTTTCAATTGTCCCAATCTCGATCCAATGCATCATTTGAGTTAACACATTTTATGTGTAGGTCCCTCGTTAATCCAATCACTTGAAGATTTTTGCTATTATGTTAGAATAAAGCTAGGCAGTCTAAAATATTTGTCCAAAAGCATACCTAAATGAGGTGGTAGCATTACCCATTATGTTATATGTCTTGATAATTTCATTCGATTTACTTAGTATTTTCCTCTCACAAAAGGCCGACGGCTCCTAGGAATCAACCGACCTTTTGCTGCAAGAATCAGGGAGGTGGCACCGTCGCCGCCGTATCTCCCTTCTATAAAATTATTTTAGGGTTAGAGTTTGAGTGGTTTAGAAAATTGGAAACTTTTGTATAAGGTGGTAATTTTTTAAATAGATTAATTATATAAGGTTAGTTGTAGTGTCAAAGTATTAGAGTACGTTTGTGGGGAGTTTCTCAAGTAAATCTTTTTACAGTAGATCTTTTAGAAGTAGATTTTTTAAAGGTAGAGCTTGTAAATGATAGTCGTTGGTCGTTTGGTTGTTAATTAAAAAATAGTTTTTTTAATTAGAGAATTACCAAAATACTCTAGCAAATATTAAATTATAGGGTTATATTGGAGATTTTAGTGTTATTAAAAAAACACCAAAAGATCTACTTGGAAAAGATTTAAATTTGGGCTTCTCCAAGAAGACGTAAAACAATTTTTTTAATCATCTAAAAGCTCTACTGAGTGACAACCAAATGATACAAAAAAAATTGAAAAAAGCTTTTTTAATTAAAAAAACTCTTTTAGCCAGTAGACAAGCTCTCCCAAACGGACACTTAATATGTTTGCATGGGATGCTAGTCCCGCCATCCACATGTTTCCCAAATATGTAAATCATTAACTCTAAGGTTCATCATGTATATCATTATCTATATTCGAATAAAATCCCCAAAGTTGATCATAAAAATGTTAATTTTATTATTGAACTTTTAATTCCTCAAGGGTCATAATATTTACTTGATATAGTCTTTCAAAAAGACTAGATTTCATTTAAGCAAACAAAGCCTTTTCTTTTCAAAGTGTTTCCCAACAAAATTAGGGGTCCAACAAGGTAAGCCATACCAAACTTCGTGTAAGGATTATTTTTTTCCTTTTTCAAACAGTTTAATAAGGAATACAAAATGGAAGGAATTTTACTTCTACTTTTGTTATTTTGCAAAATGTAGTGACTAAATTAGTACATCCTTTAGAAACATTTTTATTAGATTAACAAATAGGAATAGGAAGATAATATTTCGTTCCAATCACATGAAATAATTTAATCCAATCTAACATTGCTAACAAGGCCTAATTATTTTGATCTATCATTATCATAATACAATTCCAATGAAGACACTCTTATAGCAATACATGATTTAAATTACCATAGAGTTCATTTTATGTTTATCCACCTACATGCATCCAAGAAGATGCAATTGTGCAAAATCCACCACCATTTCATTTATTCGGAATTGTAGTCATCTTTGGGGTAGTCCTCTTATCAAATACTCACAACTTTATTTCTTATGCCTTTCTACAAGGGTGTTAAAAACATCTACGTTCGCCTGTCAAATGTCAAAATAACGAGATAAGTGAGACTTAAATTCAAAATCGACTTTTAAACAAATTGAAAAGGTGTTGAAAAGTAAAAATGAAAAATGTTCTAGATTTGAACACTCAAAGGAGTTTGGAATTAAACATGGTCAAAATTTTGTATCAAATCAATAAATAAAGTTTTAAACCTTACCAAGATTTATGTTAGCTATATTTAGAAAAAGTTAAATTGTCAATGCCAAACTTCATATCTCAATAAGAGAAGTGTTCATTCACCACTCATATTAAGTTTTCCTACGGACTCGAAACAAACTCATAAAACATTAAAACACAAAATATTGTCTCATAATAATAAAATAATCAAATATTGTGTATGTGATGGATGAGAAGACTTACCTGTAGCATATGTACAACCAAAGAAATGTCAATAGAGTCCTTCCATCCGAGTTTGAGATACTGTGATTTTGCGTATTTTGCGTCCTGTCAACACAATGACAATGACATACTGTGATTTACATAGTTGTAAGAGGCGTTAGGCGCCTCAAGGCGCAAGGTGAAACGTGCCCGAGAGAACATAGGCACATAAAAAAATAAAAAAAATAAAAAGGGTGTATTTATTGTTGGAGAATCTAGTAAATTCCCTCGAAGAGGGAAAGTTGACCCAATCAAATCTGACATTTATGTGAGATATTATGTTTAATAATTGTAATATCTCCTGCTTTCATATTTGTAATAGTTGACCCATAACTTATTTAGGATTGATAACTTTCCAATTGTTAGGTGTTTAGTAGAGATGGTTTGTTTTCTATTGTTATGTATAGAGCCACTATTTCACACAAATAAAAACCCTAGCAGACCACCCACCATTCCTCACACCCTAGCAAATACCATAGGTCGTGATAACTATGTGTATAACAAATATATACAGAATAATAAACAAAATATCAAGGTTTCTCATAACTACACACAATGACAAATGAGACAAACAGAATTAAGATTAACAAAACACGTACCGGTGATGTAACGTTGTCTGTATAACATGCATACTTTAAACTTTGAAATTTCCCCTTTTTGCATAGGTCGTGAATAAGATTATGAATATTCATCGGTGGACTCTAATAAGATAAAAAGGTAAGCAAGGAATATAAATAGATAAGAGAGGGAATGAAAGAATGAGAAAATCGATGAAAACTCACATCGTGATATTTGCCGGCAACAATTATGCCTTCCAAATCAAATCCCTTAATCAAAACATAAACACGATTGACATGAGACATATGGTTGATAGAAGAAATTAAGGCAAAAGTGATACAGGGAAATAAAAAAACTTACACAATCTTGAACTTTAGATACCAAATTATCTAAAAGGGTTTGGTCTCTGGGAAGAACACTGCAAAATGGAGAAAATTCAAATAGAAAAATAGTTAAACCCAATCTCCAAATAAAAAACGGTGGTATAAGAGATGTCATACCAAAGTGCACGTGCGCGCAAATAGCAATAGTCAGATACGGCCAAGCTCACATTCTTATCAGTAACATTGAAACCTATAAACACAGACTGTGGCATATCAATAGTCCTCTTCAGAGTTTCCTGAAACATCTTCAACGGCTTCATGTACTTGATCATCTACGTATCAGTCAATTCAATTCAAGCTGTTAGAATTCAATCTATTTATGAAACAAACAAAATAGTGGAACAGGAAAAAAAATTACCTTGTGCTCTGGTTCTGCTTGTCGGCGTTGTGATTTGTGAAGTGAGGGATGACAACAAGTTGAACTTATATATATATATGGATGGTGGATTGTGGATTGTGGATTGTGTTGAGGTCAAAATAGAAATGGACATTGAATATAATACTTGCGGGCCGAGTCCGAAATGCAGTTGAGTGTAAATATGGGCTTGGCTTAACTCTTAGGTTCGGCCCAGCTCTGTTTGAAATCAATAATTATTTTAAAGACTTAAAAGCTAGCTCATTGTGGATACAGCATTTCAATACGGCTTTCAGCGAGATTAGTAGAATTCATCTCGTCGATAAAACTTATATTTACCGGATCGACACAACTATTGGCTTTCGGGAGTGAAAAGAATCGGAATTAAGGCTATGTTTGGGATTGCTTTTACTTGAGAAATAAGTGATTCTTTCTCAAGTTTTGAATAAATAGGTGTTTGGTAAACTTCCCAAAAGTAACTTATTTTACAATTTGCTCCTCAAATAATCAACTTTTGAGAAGTTGGTTGGGGGGGTGCTTTTGGAAGCAGAAGCTAGCCTTTACCTTTAAATTGTCTATAATAACCATAATGTTTTAGAGAATGAAAATAATGCCCTTCTATTTATTAATGATTTTTAAAAACATAAAATTAATTAAAAAAATTGAAAATAAATAAATAAAAATCGAACAATGTTACAATTGTGGTGACCACCATCGGAGTTCGAGTTCAAAGGAGATCCGATGACGGACCAAGGACTGATCGGACGACTTTGAAGTCGCCTGCACTGACGGCCCATTTGAAGTCGGGTCAAGTTCAGATTCAATCGACGAAATAATATCACCGATTTGAGCGAACACGCTTGATCCCCCATTCGACAGTATAACCACCATCGCCGAAGCATAACCGGTCTCTACGGCGATGTGAAAGAGGCTAGCGACACTCTCGGTGGAAAACTTGGTGTAGCGAGAGATGGCTCGACACTAAAGCAACAGTTCCAGATGCTGAGTTTTGAAGCTTGAGTGAGTCGACTCAGTCCACCAAAGAGACAAAGTTGACTCAGTCCAACTCGTTTTGTCATTTTGTTAAAGTTGACTGAGTTGACCTGGCTTGAGCATGTGTCTATTTTTGTCATTTTGCCAAACATATTTTCCACCCAATCAAAAGCAAAAGCAATTTTAAATTTAATTTACCAAACCCTTGTTAACTTTTTTACTAAGTCAATTATGTTTTAAGTTAAGCTATAAGCAGATTACTTTTAAGCAAAGCAATCCCAAACATAGCATAATTAATATATATGTGTGTGTGTGTGTATATATATATATATTTTTATTATCAGTTCGAACTGACAATAAATATATCAGGACGAAGAATATATATATATATATATATATATATTTTTTTTTTATTATCAGTTCGAACTGACAATAAATATATCAGGACGAAGAATGTGGACCACTAGATTTACATACTTTGACTCAAAGTATATGCACTTGTTAAAATTTCTCCATAATCTGTGGTTCATATTCTTCGTCCTAATATATTTAGGGCGCGTTTACTAATCGGGAATGAGAAAAATCGGAAACAAGTTCCACCGGAAAGGGAATGGAAGGGAATCGGAATTAAGTCACTAAATTCCATTACTGTGTTTACTAACTTTCTTAGAATTAGAGATGGAATCAAATTTATACAAATTTGATTACAAAAATACCCTTAGGTACAATATTATATATATATATATATGAGATGTATGACTATAACTAATAAAAAAAAAATTATATTTAAAGAAAAAAAATTCCAAAGCAAAAACAATAAGAATTCATGTCAATTCATAATTATTATTATTATTTTTTTTTTTGCCATAGTGTAGTGTTTTGATTTCATCAAACAATATATTTTTTTTAATTAACAATTCACACACATATAAATTAAAAATCAACTGCCAAGTATAAAAATACATATATATACACAGTATATACAGTTATTTATATATTTATATATGTATATATAGTGTTATATATATATAGTTATTTTTTTTTAAAAAAAAGTGGGGATATTTTAGTAAAAACATATGAATTCCCTTTTCAATCAGAAAAGGGAACTTGATTCCTAGGGTGAGTGAGGGGAATCAAGTTCCCTTTCAATCAGGAACTTAATTCCTGATATGTGTGTGGGGTCCATGGAACTTAATTCCCAAAAAATTTAGTAAATACATGAATTCAAAAATCAGTAACTTAATTCCCTTTCCATGGTAAGATTTCTGATTAGTAAACACGCCATTATTGTTGTTATAGGTAAAAATCATCGTGAAGGACACGTCATCACCATAAGAGGCCATGTAAGCAGGAGTCAAGATGAGTCAACTCGAAGGGGCAGAAATCCCCCACAGTAACTTACTCGGGAAAGATTAAAGCAACCCGACCACGAACGAAGAAAATCGGTTTGGGCAGCAAAGCTTGCTCGGGCATACTCGGGATTCGATAAAAAAGATAGTCGCCAGCGTTCACACCCCAAACGCGCGGGCAGAATCAGCAACCAACATCCCCACAATAAACAACGGTGTGGCTGCCCAGAGTTCAACAAGGAAACAAATAGGTTTCCCGTAAATAAAGGAGAAGGAGTCAGTCTCAAATTCGGACTCAGCCAAATCGGGAAACATGTTGCACTCAAGAAGGAACACAGAATCCGTCTAGGACTGGACAATCGCTCAAAACTTGGGCACCACGACACCAAACCCTAGAGGCACCCAAAAACCCTAGTAACATTATGTATAAATACCCCTGTAACACACAAAATAAAGGGCACACGAGAAATAGCAAGAGAGATCAGAGTGCAGTATTTTGTAACAGTTCTTCATGGTGGATTTTACTTCGTTGATAAGGCAACAACCCGTGGATGTTTCTCCAATCATCGAAGTTTTACCACGTAATTGCGTTTATTATTCTTCTTGCTCTTCAATCATTCCCATTCAAAAAATAGTAAAAACTTAAATCAAATCGTTGACTGGGTGACCACGAAAAATCACCGTCAACAATTATCAATTCGAATTGATAATAGAAAGGTTATATATATAGAAAAAATTTCAAATGAGGATGTCCTGATAGAATTATATAAGGATATTGAACGTGAGCCACTTGTTTTAAATACTTTGACTTAGTATGTATGCACTTATCAAATCACTGTTATAAATGAGTAGCTCACATTCAATATCCTGATAAAGTTATATAAGGATGCCCTGATAGGAACGGGACTGATATATATATATATATTAGTGTTATTATGAACAGATGAACGGTTGGATATAAATTTTTTAAAAGCGTTTAACCTAGTTTGAATAGTATATATATATAACTATACTGCGTCTTCAGATCTGTTCTGATTTTCAGGTTTGTTCATCTCTTTATCTTCTTTGTGTCGATTTCTATCTTCGTTTTCTTAAAAATGATTTCTGGACCTAAAGATTTATTTCTTTTCTCTTTTTGATCTTGACAACAAATTCATCACCAGATTGGCCGGAATTATCTGTGGGAAATATTGAATTTTTTGCATTAGTAAGTGTCTCTTCTTTCTGGGTATCCTTTGAAACTGTTTTCTTTGTTTTATTAATTCACTTTTTATTGTCAAAGCAGTACAAGTTTAGTCTCTGCTTTCTCTGGCCTGTCTTCAAGTATTCACTTATAGATGAAGTACCTGAAACCCGTGAATTTCTACCAGGAATTTTTCAAGGATATTTTGATCAAGAAAGATTATTCGAAACCTGGTCGGTTGCTAGATTTGGATGTTAGTGATAAGTATGTGTCATTGGCCGTGTCAGATTGGAAGAACTTAACTGCTGTGCCTTTAAGGTATCAAATCTCTTATTATATTTCATGATTGTTATTATGTTCTCAATATCTTGTAATGTGGATTTTTTTTCAACATAGCAGAGCTTTAGATAGGCAGGAAAATAACCTGAGTCCCATGGCTGCTGATCTTTTTCAATCTTTGGTACGTAAGTTTAACTAATCTGTGAGTGTGTTTTGTTTCACCTGCCAACAGTGGGCACAACAAGTAATCTTATATCTTACAACATATTTATTATTTAATGTGGTATCATCAGTGTTGCAGAAAGCGCTAGGGGCTTGACGTATTGTTAAAAAGAATTTTTCTTTTCCATTTTTATGCAGATCCCTGAACATAATCTTGTGGGTTTCGTTTTTGGCACTAATTATGGACGCGAGGATAGTAGACCCGTTGTGAGTCTTTATGTCATGATTTTTCAAGATTATCGCCTATTTGCCCTCGGGCCTCATGCGTGATTTAAGTTATTTTCTTTTTATTTGATTAGAATGCACAAACGAAGATTTTTATTGACGACCTATGCAAAACAGGAAAAGTTGAAGGTTTAAAGTATACATTTTGGGATCGTGGCATTACATCAAAGGTATATATGTGTGTGAACGTAGTCAAAAATGATTTGTAAATTAAGTTGAACCATTATGCTTTATAATAATTTCAAACACGATGAAGGCCAAGAGTGTATTCATTTGTCGTGTGGCTTATTGAAAGCTTTGTCAATTAAATGTTTGTGACTATTAAATAAGCTTAATTTTCCTCGTGTCATTATGTATAGCTGTTAGAACTGCTGGTGCCAATTATTTTGCATACGAAATTGCTAAATATTATTAGCCATTATTTTGTAGTGCACGTGTTTGTGATAAGTTTTGCATTAGTGATGCACATTGTAAGATCTGTTCATTTTGTTGATAGAATGCAGAATTTGTATTAAAGCAGCATCTGGAATTTTTATTAGAGAATTTTAATCTGCCTCAGAGCATGTCAAAAACAACTTTGGAGAAGTGTCAAGCTGTTAGTGCACTGCAGGTAATTGTCTTAGTTCATTTTATGACAATAGTTTGTATTCCAATGTTTTATGAGTTTATTTGGAATCCCAAGGAAAATGAAGAAATGGCCAATTAACACTCGTCCTTTCAAAAAAAAAAAAAAAAAAAAACTTGTCATATTGGAGAAAATACTCAGCAATGTGTCAATTATTTGTCTCCATTGTTACTTTTGCATTCTGTGACTGGGTGCATTGCATATCATCACATTGGCATAGGAGATTTTGTGTAGACTATTCAGTTATTTAGATCGAGCCAAATGAAATTTGGTAATTATTAAAATTTTATTTATCAAGTTATTTCAAAATTTTCAAATTAGGAAAATTTTCAAATTTTCAAGTTATTCCGTTAACGGTCTTTAATTTCAGTCTCCTTTGACATTGTGTTTTAAATGGCCATTGTTACTTTGACATTTGGCAGGGCTACCTGGATATTACAAACAAGATGGTAAATGAGGATTGGGATTAAACATAGGTGGATATTGCACAAATCCATCTTCACGGATGCAGGTGGAATTTAGCAGGTGGTGGCGGAATTCGTAGTGTACTAATGCCTTTTTTTTTTTTTTTGGTGTGGGTAATATTGTTATTGATAATAAAGATGTTTCAATGGATATTGGATGACGATGAAGATTAATTTTTATATAAATTTATTATCATATTACGTCTCCATATATTCTGCACTTTAGGTTTAAGTTTGTCAGCTTATAAGTTTCTCTCTAGATACAACACACTTGATCAAGGTAAAGTGTTGAAAACAGCTCGCATTTGATCACTCATCAAAACCCTCAAATGTCAATTACACGAATAATCAAAGTTTCTTCACATGAAACTTCTCCTCTTAGCATTTAGTCATTATTAATCTAAAAACTTATAAGCTGCCAAAATATACTATACGAGGGATTTCAACCCAAATAGTTGGTCTTACCACTTTATATTAACTCGACTGAAATAGAGCAAATATTCATTTCTATTGTTTCACAAGAGATGTGAATCTTTTCACTAAACTATAGATAAGCGCCTGTCAATGAATGAATGTCTGAGAATGATGCCATAGTAGCTAATGCCACCTCTTAATCATTAACTTACGACCTAAAATACATTTTTGACACCATCATGTCATTATGTAACAAAACAATCGAAGCAAGGGTCAACATAATCAATAGTATTCTCATGGTGCTTTTGGTACTAAAAACCAAAACCAAAATGTGTACCGTGCTAGAGGACGTAATCATGAAGCCGTGGAGTAGAGGTGTCAAACGGGCCTGGCCCAAGCCACCCGGCCCATCTAAAAATTATCCATGAGGGCTTATGGACCAAGCAAAGCCTGACCCTTAACATTGAGGGCCAAGTCTCAGGCGCGGCCCTCATACATATTTATGAGCCCTGTCCGCCCCAAGGCCCAAGCTCATTTGAGACCCGAGTGAGTATGGGCCTTGTGGGTCGGCCCGCCAAAAAATATATATTTTAAATCACAAAAATAGATTATATATTTGAAAGGAATAATAAACTTATAAATTCAAAAGTCAAATGAATAAATCACTCACCAAAATAAATAAATCACTATTATTATTTAGTGCTTGTTTGGTTGAGTTTTCTACTGCTTCAAAAGGTCTACAAACGTCTATTTGAGTTTTTTAGAGTTGTTTAGTTGAATTTTTGAGATTGACTATTTTAAATTAAGTAAATGCTAGTAGAATTTAAACCTTTACTAGGCAAAAGCTCATTGGGAGGTGTTTCTCTAAATAAACATTTAAAAATAAAAAAAAAATAAAAAAAAATAAAAAAATAAAAAAAAGTCTACCAACCAAACGACTATAATTTTTTTTTTTTTTTTTTTCAAAAACTCTATTTCTAATAGATCTAATACACGTAGGTCTTTTACCGATAGAGGTTTTTCAAAAGCCCAACCAAAGAAGCTCTCTGTTAGTAAATATATTATAAACATTCATAAAATAAATAGTATTTACTATAATTATTTATTTACTTCAATTAAATGACCTTTTTTTTTTTTTTTTTTTTTCATACATATTATTATTCTTGAGAGTGAACACCCATGAATAGACCTGGCACGGTTTCGGTTCGAACCGAAACCGAAAATCCGGTTCAAGTTATAGAACCTGAACCTGAACCGGAGGAGGTCGGTTCCGGTTCTAAGGTTTGAGGAACCAGGCGGTTCGAACCGGAATGGAATCGACGGTTCCGGTTCCGGTTCCTGTTTGAACAGCCGATTCGCACAATTTTTTTTCTTTTTTTTTTCTTTTTTTTTTTGGGTAACCGTTGGAGGCCCAACGGCTACCCCCTTTTCTTTTTTTTTCTTTTTTTCTTTTTTTTCTATAAATTACCACCCCCCCCCTTTCATTTTTCCTCACACCAATTTCTTCTCAATTCTCTCTATTCTCCCCAAGTCTCCAACACTCTCAAGTCTCTCAATCTCCAACTCTCCAACTCTCCAAGGTTTTTAATATTTATTTCATTTTGTAATTGTTTTATTTGAAATTAATTTTATTTGCAATTTGCAATTTATTTTATTTACAATTTATTTTATTTCGAATTTATTTTATCTCCAATTTATTTTATTTGCAATTTATTTTATTTCCAATATATTTTATTTTCAATTTATTTTATTTCCAATTTATTTTATTTGCAATTAATCTTATTTTATTTGCAATTTTACTTTTGTACTTTACTACATACTTACATAGTACATTAGTACCTACTATTCTACATTTCTACTAATAGTCTAATACCATTATTCTTCTAAATTTATTTTTAAATGGCAAGTGGAAGTGGAAGGGGTCACGGCGGTGAAGGTCCTAGGCGTTCGATTTCGATGAAAGGTAAGGGTCCTATGATCGATAATCTCGGTCGTAACGACTCCACCTATCACGATTATCTGCAACGTCGGGCCTATGCTGAAGACCTAGGCCCAAACTGTCCTACTCCCCCTCTAATAATTTCTAAAACCAATCCCAATGACACCACCCCCAATTTGACAAGCCAGTCAGAAAATATGCCTGATATTGATACACCTCCAGATTTTGGTTATGATCCACCGGAAGTGGAACTACAAGAGGAGGAAGATCTGATACAGAAGCGGAACAAATCTGATCTCTTCGCCAAACATATGAAGAAAGTTAGGAAAGAAGATGGAGACTATGTAGCGGCTTGCAATTACTGCACCAAAACATATAAGTGGAGCAAATCCGGAGGATATGGCACTTATTGGAAGCATATTGAAACCAAACATCCAGACGCAATGACCAGAACGAGGTCACAATCACAAATTCCCAGGTACGCTACTCTTAACCAACAATTATTTCGTTATACTGATGAACAAAATAGAGAAGAATTAGTTAGGATGGTAGTAGTAGAACACTTATCATTCAGTTTTAGTGAAAGGGTTGGTTTTGTTAACTATTGTTGACGAACATTAAACCCTGCTGCATGCCGTGTCCCTAGAGCCACGCTCACACAAACACTTGAAAAGATTTATTCGAGAGAGAAAAGAAAGTTAGAAAAATATTTTGAAAAATATAATGGTCGTGTTAGCGTATGTGCCGACATATGGACTGACCATTGGCAATCGCATTCATACTTGGGTGTCACTTGCCATTATATGGATAATGCATGGACTATCCAAAAAAGAATTCTTGCATTTAGAGTTTTTGATGATGCACACACTGCTCAGAATATTTATAGACAGCTTAGAATTATTTTTTTAGAGTATAATATTGAAAACAAAATTTTTGCAATTGGTTTTGATAATGCTTCTGCCAATACCGCTGCTATTCCATTTTTAATTGATTTATGCAAACCCTTTCTTGGTGGTACATTTTTTCATCAAAGGTGTGCATGCCATGTTTTAAATATATGTGTTCAAAAAGGATTAGAAACTCTTGGAGAATTTATTGTACCTATTAGAAAAACCCTAATGTTTTTATGGAGACAGCCTTCTACAATGAAAGCATGGGCAAGATATTGTAAACAAAATGGTAGACGTGTCGTTAAATTTGCTCGTGATGTTCCAACACGTTGAAATTCTACTTATAAAATGCTTGCTCAAAGTTATGAGTATAGGGATTTATTAGTTTCTTTTATTCAATTTCATGTTCCTACCATTGAACTTTTTGAAACTCATTGGGATGCTTGTTACAATGTGTTACAATGTTTTCAATTTGTTAAAAAAATTTCATAATGATACAAATAATTTATCTAGTATTTATTTTCCTACAACACATTTATTTATTATTGAGAGTATTAATATTGCTGGTGCATTTTTTTATTGTGAATCTGACCGAGCAATAGCGGAAGCCGTTAGTGCTATGAAGGCAAAATGGTTAAATTATTATGGGGAGTTTCCAAATATTTATTTGATTGCTATGGTTTTTGATCCACATTGTAAATTACAATCTTTGTCTTATTATCTAGATGGTTATTATGGCAAAAAAGGTTTAAATATGCAATATGATGTTGAAGCATGTTGTGGTAGAGTTAAGAAATTATTGTATAATATATATGATGAATATGTTACATTGTATGGATCCTCACCGAACATAGATGTTACACGAACACAAACTGCATCTCAGCCTCCATCATCCTCCTCTGGATTTTTGAATTTAGGGTATAGTATGTTATTAAAAAAAACCAAAAAACCAAAAAACCAAGATGTTCTTCATCAAGCTCCGGTTCGTATTCCGAGCTTGAATCTTATCTAGCTTCTTCTTGTGAGTTTACAGAAGCATTTGATATTTTAAAATATTGGAATGAAGCTATAGAGTACTATCCAATCATGGCTATGATAGCCAAAAATATTTTTTCAACACATGTTTCTACTGTGGCGGTGGAGCAAGAGTTCAGCGCAGGGGGGAATATCCTAGATGAAAGACGTTTGTGCTTGACACCGAAAGCACTTCAGATACAGGTTTGTGTTGATGATTGGACAAAGGTAGAAAACAGACAATAAGAAATCGATCAGGAACTAACATACGATTTCTTTAAAGATGATGAACCTGAAGGCTCTGGAGCAGTGGAGCCGGAATAGCAAACCTATAATAAAAATTTGTAAGGATTCCCTTTAGTTGATTGGCTTATTTCGTGGACAAACCACATGTTGGGGTTTGGTTGTAAGGGTAGTCTAGGTGATTAAGGTTGAAGATCAAAGACCATTTCCAAGACCTCAATAGGACAAGCACCAAAGGTATATATCTAGTGCTTACTTTGTCTTGAAGAGATATAGTTGCACACACACACAACATGCATAACTCTTATTCTTGAATGTTGTGTTTATATTTTGTGTGCATTGTGCTTTATTGATTATTCAATATCTCTTCTTGCATTAAATTGATTGCATCTTGTTCTATGAAATGCCATGACATGATAGGCATTATGATGCATTCAATACCCACACTTGCACTTCATGTATGTTAGCTTTTAGTGTGGAGTAATTCGTTTCTCGAAGGTTGTTCAAAAACGTCCGCGCGTGCACGTTGGTGTGCTTTGTTTTACGCGATGATCGCCGGTGGAGATGCCTTTGGCTTCTCCTTTGGTTTCACCATTTTTGGTGAAACGGCGGTTCCGTTTGGCGGCCTAGCCGCCGTTTGAAACCGCCGATCGAGACCTGATTGAAAATATGGGTCCAAAACGGCGGTTACGAAACCGCCGATCGAAGTCGTCGATGTTTCCTGATCCTCTCGGGAGCCATTCGGCGGTTCAATTCGATGGCCTGGCCATCGATTGAAACCGCCGATCGTGCGATTTCAGGGGCAATTTTGTCTTTTCACTTGCCATGTTCTTGATGTCTATAAATATCACACTTTCTCATTATCTGAATTAGTTCTTTGACTCATTAGAACCCTAAACTTAAAAGAGAGATATTTGAGAGAAATTCACATCAAGAACTCACCTTTAACCACTCAAATCAAACCCTTTTTGCATCAAATTTCATATTGCATCTTCTATGTGTATATAGAGTGCATCCATGTATGGGTTTGCATCATCACAACTTGCTTGGTAAGATTTTGATTAACTTCATCTTATTTTAGTATTTTTACTACCAAGCCATATCTTTTAAATTACTTGTATGTTTTAGATCATATGCTAAATACAAAAAAAGAGAATTAATTGTGATGAATTGATTGAGTGTTGTTTTTGATAGATATCTAGGTTTTTTATAATCTATGATTATCTATGCTATTTGACATGTCATTTAGCAATTAATATCTAGGGTTGATTTAATTGAATATATCATCATCCTAGATAAGCATCTAAGGTTACCTAGCCTTTTTTGTTATTTGAATATCATGAATATTCACATAGGTTGTGCATCTCTTTTGAGAGATTTAAGTCTTGTGTGATTGACCGGGATTAAGTCGGACACCAAGAATAGGTGGTCACATAAACAATTGGAATAGAGCCACTTTTAAAGGCCCGCATGGTAGAAGTGGGGGGTTATTGACCGGAGTGTTAGACGAGGTCTACATAGGTTGTAAACTCCATTTCAATTAGTGGATTTCAAGTTCCGAGTGTGGCTCACTAAACAGCCCGTGGTTTTTCCCAGTGGTTGGGTTTCCACGTAAACATCAAGTGTTATTTAATTTCCGCATCTGATTACACTTGTATGTATTTTTGACTTGCTAGGGGTATTTTCATAAAATTGACATGCACGCGAAAATTGGGTAATAATTAGATAAAATCTATTCACCCCCCTCTAGCTTTATAAAGTGAACACACCGAGCTATAATATTTCCCTTTCAATTGGTATCAGAGCAGGTTCCTAGACATACATAGGTGATCCTTGCTCATTTTGGTGTGTCTTGCATCTTGTGTGATTTTTTGATTTATTTCATACATCTTGCATTCTTCTCAATTGCATTCATTCAACGCAAACACTATGAGTGATTTTGTGAGAGAAGAAATTGACTCCGTTGAGGAGATGTCTCTCTTCCAAGAGAGATTTAGGAGATTTGTGAAATTAACCACCTCACCTCCTAAGAAGAAGTTGACCACCTCACATCCTAAGAAGAAGAAGACAAGTGCTTTGGAGACTTCGAAGCATGACAAGAAGGAGGTTATCTCAATTGAAGACATGAGACTCAATGACAAGCCAAACCAAGGAGTGTTTTCAAGAGAGGGGACTCATTGCTCCAAATGTGGAGGATTCGGGCATATCTCCCCGGAGTGTGGAAACTTGAAGGATAGAAGAAAAGGAAAGGCGTTGACCACCTTATGGGATAAATATGAAGATGACGAAAATCCTTCAAGTGATGAAGAACTTTCCCTCATCTACACGGAATTTGGAGCCAAGAGTGTAAAAGTTGAAGAAGATGGCAAAGTTGTTTTTTCTTGTGATCCCCAAGAAGAACTAGATATAGAAGTAGTTGGTGTAGCTACTCATCAGGATTTGGCTCATACCTCATCAAGAGACAAATTTGATGATCTTGATGAAGGAGATGACTCCATTGGTGAAATGGAGATTATAGGAAATGACACAAGTGTTGAATATTTGTCATCTAACTCTCCAAATGGATATGTGGAGAGTATGGATCTTAATGACTACAAAGTCAAAGTTGAGAGCTCGATGATGAGGAACAAGAAAGAAATTAGAAGATTAAAAGAAGTGAATCTAGAGCTTTCAACACTAGTAGACCACTTGTGTGAAGAAGTGGTGAGATCCATGGAGGATGAAGATAAGCTAAAAGACGACTTAGCCTTATCTAAGAGGAGAGAAGAAGAGCTGAAAAGCGAGCTTGAAGAAGTTAAGGTCTTAATGGCTAAGATGACTTCAAGCACCAAGAAGCTTGACCACATGTTAGGAGTTAGAAGAAAGCCAAGTGAGAAGAGAGATCTTGGCTACATTGATGACAAGGATGCCTCCTCCACAAGCAAGACATCCTTTGTCATGGACATGAACTTCAATATGTCCCCTCCTCCTCAACACCCTAGGAAGAAGATTGACCTAGGAGAGTGTTCAAGAAGTGCCCAAGTATTTGAGGCACCAAAAGGTCAAGCTCAAGCTCACACCCAAAGGGCTCCTCACACTATCTTCCCTCAAACTCAAAATCAGAATGGGAAGAGTTCAGTCATGCAAGCTCAGTCGAGCAAGCAACCTCGTCTTGGTTATCAACAAAGGAGGAGAGATCCTATCCAACAACCAAGACAACCACAATGACAAGGGAAAGTATCTATCCATGCTAAAGGGAATGGTATGATTCCTAACTTTATCCCCACTTGTCATTTTTATGGTATTGTTGGTCATATTAGACCAAGTTGCTTGCATTACATTGAAATGTGTAGAGCTAAAAGCATGATTGACAAGAAAAAGGCTAGAGCTAAGATGCATCTTCATAAAAAGGAAGAAAATCATTTGCATAATCCTTTTTCATCTTGTACTCTAGAACCTTTGTCCACTAGGATTGACTTTGTGTCACCTAAGTGGATTAAAAATGATGAACCCGCTTGCTACGAGACTAACAAGTCTCAAATAGGTTCAACTAGGTCCAATGGACTTAGAAGGTCTTTAGGACCTCATGCCCTTCTTTGAAGCGGTATGGAAAATTGACCCCATATAGGGATCTCAAGCAAAAAGAGCTATTTTGCATTCTTGTCACTTGCAAAAAATTTGAAATATCTTATGCTTATCTTTTTGTTGCTTGAGTAAGCTTGGTTACACCATGTATATATATTTTCTATTCAATAAGTGTGATCAATGCTTGTATTGCAATCCATGTCATATTTATATTCAAACATGCATTTTTGGACTATGAGATATTTACATAGGATATAATTTGAATGACCTATAATGATCTCCATGACATGATGATTGCTAAATGACATGCTAAATGTTAATCTTGAAAAGCATGTTTTGATGATTGCAATTCTTAACTGCAATAATGTGTGAAAAAGCTTATGAGACTCAAATGAAAAAGGATCTTGTATCCATTCAAGGATTTTACAATCCAAATGTCTCTCTTTCTTTATTGGTTGAACATGTCTACTATCATACGGATATCTTATCCAGAAAAATCAAGTAGGGTGCAAAGTCGCTCATGACATGTTTGGCTTATAAAGTTGGATATAGTTGTTCTTAAATTGAAATCAATGAAAACCTATATCTTTGCTTCTCTCATGACATTGGTGAAATTGGTTTGAATTCATATTGAAAACCTTTGTCATTTGCTTTGCCAAATATCATGGTATTTTGGACTTAAATGCTACATGTCTTGTATGCAAAGCATTTTTTGATTCACACATTTTCTTTCGAGTAATTGGCACAAATCCCCCACAGACTATACCAGCTTTTGCATGTTGCCCCCTAAACTATTTTATTAGGCACTAAACCCCCTGAACTATCACTTATTGGCAATCCTTTGGGTTTTTCCCCCATTGAGGAGGCATCTTTAGTCTTGGTCTGCCAATAAGTGATAGTTCAGGGGGTTTAGTGCCTAATAAAATACTTTAGGGGGCAACATGCAAAAGCTGGTATAGTATGGGGGGGATTTGTGCCAATTACTCTTTTCTTTAAATAAATCTCCTTGTTTCTCTCCAATTAATTGAGATTGCATAAAGTGACTTATATTGATTATGCAAATATTTAGAATGCTACTATCTCTCTTTGCCTTGAGTGACCCGGTTGGGGACTACTCCTTTGTTTATATCATGACAAAAAGGGGGAGTAGGTTGTGGTAAAGGGAGTTGCAAATTGTAGTAGCAATTGTGCATGTTGGGGAGAATACTTATTGAGGGGGAGTAACCCTTTGAGGGGGAGCATTTGCACATTACATACATTGTATGATGTTGTACTTAAATTCTTAAATGCAAGTGCTTGTTTTATCTCACTTGATTCATCTCACCTTTTCTTGTATTGGAAAGTATAGAAACTTTGTTTTTCAAGGATTGATTGTTCTACAAGAGATTGAAGACTTCAAGATTTATTTTATCTTATCTCTTTGTATTGTAGAAAATCATTATAGACCCCTATTGTGAGGAATCATTGTGATCATTATTGTAAGGACCCGTATTGGTTTCTGGACAAACCACATTGTAAGGGTAGTTAGGTGATTAAGGTTGAAGATCACCCTTTCCAAGACCTCAATAGGACAAGCACCAAAGGTATATATCTAGTGGTGAGTTTTGTCATGATAATTGTGCTTTATTGCCAAATGATTGGGAAATGATGACATGATAAGGATTCTTCCTTTTAGTGTGGAGTAATCCTGAAGGTTGTTTCCGCGCGTATTTCGTGGAGATGCCTTTGGCTTCTCCTTTGGTTTCACCATTTTTGGTGAAACGGCGGTTCCATTCGGTGGCCTGGCCGCCGTTTGAAACCGCTGATCGAGACCTGATTGAAAATATCTCTCGGGTCCAAAACGGCGGTTATGATCGAAGGTTACGAAACCGCCGATCGAAGTCGTCGATGTTTCCTGATCCTCTCGGGAGCCATTCGGCGGTTCAATTCGGTGGCCTGGCCGTCGATTGAAACCGCCGATCGTGCGATTTCAGGGGCAATTTTGTCTTTTCACTTGCCCTGTTCTTGATGTCTATAAATATCATACTTTCTCATTATCTGAATTAGTTCTTTGACTCATTAGAACCCTAAACTTAAAAGAGAGATATTTGAGAGAAATTCACATCAAGAACTCACCTTTAACCACTCAAATCAAACCCTTTTTGCATCAAATTTCATATTGCATCTTCTATGTGTATATAGAGTGCATCCATGTATGGGTTTGCATCATCACAACTTGCTTGGTAAGATTTTGATTAACTTCATCTTATTTTAGTATTTTTACTACCAAGCCATATCTTTTAAATTACTTGTATGTTTTAGATCATATGCTAAATACAAGAAAAGAGAATTAATTGTGATGAATTGATTGAGTGTTGTTTTTGATAGATATCTAGGTTTTTTATAATCTATGATTATCTATGCTATTTGACATGTCATTTAGCAATTGATATCTAGGGTTGATTTAATTGAATATATCATCATCCTAGATAAGCATCTAAGGTTACCTAGCCTTTTTTGTTATTTGAATATCATGAATATTCACATAGGTTGTGCATCTCTTTTGAGAGATTTAAGTCTTGTGTGATTGACCGGGATTAGGTCGGACACCGGGAATAGGTGGTCACATAAGCAATTGGAATAGAGCCACTTTTAAAGGCCCGCCTGGTAGAAGTGGGGGGTTATTGACTGGAGTGTTAGACGAGGTCTACATAGGTTGTAAACTCCACTTCAATTAGTGGATTTCAAGTTCCGAGTGTGGCTCACTAAACAGCCCGTGGTTTTTCCCAATAGTTGGGTTTCCACGTAAACATCAAGTGTTATTTAATTTTCGCATCTGATTACACTTGTATGTATTTTTGACTTGCTATGGGTATTTTCGTAAAATTGACATGCACGCGAAAATTTGGTAATAATTAGATAAAATCTATTCACCCCCCCTCTAGCTTTATAAAGTGAACACACCGAGCTATAATATTTCCCTTTCAAAATTAGTCCACGACTCCGCCGTCTCCACGTCATCACCAAACTTGTAATAAAAGGTAAGAGAATTACGTGGCCTTTGATTCCTCTAAACCCCCCCAAGAGGATACGTAGGCAACTTAATTGTGGTAAAAATTAAGTGCAAGGCTAATAAGTTTACATATTATTTTTTTTTTTGTTTTTTTTTAAATTTAATTTTGTAATTTGTCATTTATTTATTTTATGTTATTTTTAAAATTTGTGTGACTCAATTTCCAAATACCCAATGAAATGTAAATTGTAATTTGTCATTTTGTTTAGTTTTATTTTAATTTAATTTTGTAATTTGCCATTTGTTTATTTTATTCAAATAATAACCCAATGAATTTAATTTAATTTTGTAATTTGTCATTTATATATTTTATTTTATTCAATTACAATCTACAACTTATAAGTTACAAGTTGTCAAGTTAGAACTTAGAAGTCTTTTTTTTGTTTTTTTTTTTTTTGTTAAAAAAAAAAAAAAAAAAAGGTTCAAAACCGCCGGTTCCTATGGAACCGGAACCGGAACCGGCATATAGTGGTTCCGGTTTCGGTTCCACCAAACCATGGAACCGGAACCGGAACCGTGCCAGGTCTACCCATGAATGCCACACCATTCTGTGATGTTACATTTTGTGTTTATTTTGTTTTTTCTTTTTAATTGAATAATATTATCCTCATGTAGTTTATAAATATTTAGTAATAAGTAATTTTATTTTAAAATGGGTATAGACAAATTTTTTTGGGTGGCAATACTCATACTATCCGACTTGATAGGCTTTAGACTATAAGCCCAATCCGACCCTCACTCTTGGCCCTCAGGGTCGACGGGCCTAAAATATATGTCCAAGCCCGCCCTCTTACCCAGGCTCAGGCCAAGCCTAGGCCCTTAATGTGTCGAGCCAGGTTGGGTAGGCTTGTACGGAAACAGGTAAAGCTCGCAACAGCTACAGGCCGGCCCGACCCTTTTGACACCTCTACCGTGGAGGACAAAATGCCAATTATTGTATGCATTGTTAGATTTTTGGAAGACCACGACATATGCTTCTGCTTGCTATTATTGGCTAGATTAGTCATATCACCATGCTACCAACTCTAATTATCATTTCAAGGCAAGTGCTGCATCACCAGAAATCGTAGACGAGATCATGCTCAAAATAAATTTGACAAGTTCTCTGGGGGGGCGGCGGTGTTATCACTAAAATTGTGTATTTACTTCCCTTTACTTGCTTTTGAGTTTGTGATTTTATTGATTACCAAGTAAAAGTAGAACTCTTATAAATTAATTTCCTATAAATTAATAACCTCTTTGTATTAATAAAAAATCATAGTCTCGACTCGAGCCAATGTAAAAAATTAATAAACCACTCTATCGTAATAATTAATAATTTCTTTTTGAAACTTGGTATAAAATTTCGGTCTCGACTGTCGTAGAAATTAATAATTTCATAAAAGTAAAAAATAATTTACATAATATTCAACAACAAGAAAAGTACTTTAAGATATTAGTTTGCACAAAGCCAAATGTTTGATATTTTTGACTTTATCCTTCGTCTTTTGAATTGTTTTAAGAAATTCTTGTGATCACCTTCTTATTGTAGTCAAAAGATTTCAACTAAATTTAGCATTTCAATAGGAAATTTTCTTAACAATTTTTTCCTAAATAAGGAATCCTGAAAAGAAAAAAGAAAAAAAGAAAAAAAAAAGAACTTTCCTTAAAGAAGAAAACCGACTAAACAATGAATCATGAAAAGGAACCTTCCCTAAACAAGAAAACCGATATCAGCACGTTTTCTAAGATAAAATAACAACGCCGCCCCCCCCCCCCCCCCCCCCCCCCCCCCCCCCCCCCCCCCCCCCCCCCCCCCTAAAATTAATAACCCATCTAAATTAATACTCAAAGTAGGTCCCAAGAATATTTGTTTAGAGAGGTTTTACTGTAGTAGCTAACAAAACTTTTTCACATCCTCTAGGTTTGTCATGATTAATACTTGTTAACTTTCAAATTGAAATAAGTGTTAAGATTATGCTCAATAGCAAGAGTGTAATGTTGTAATTGACAATCTTTTTCATATTAATAAAGTGATTTCTGGTTTAACAAATCTTATAGCATTTATAGTTTAATATTATAATTGTCAAAGTAAATAATCATAAGGTCTAAAGACTATGAGAAAAGAAGAATTGTTCGTACATTTGGATATGTATGAGGTAGACACAATTCTTTAGTTAGTCTTGAATAATGTTCACAACTTAAGTTAAAGGTTGGGCACATTTATCTTGTTAAAGTTGTAGAATTCTTTTGTTAGCATTTGAGTGGGATCAAATGAGATATGATGAGTCTAAAATCATCGGAGTGTCTTCGAGTAAAAGAATCTAGTGCACTGGGTGCATTGAACTGGATCACAATGAAAAACTTTATCTAGAACCGTCAATAGATAATAGTCTTTTTATTATCAGGACAATCGGAGAGTCTATCTTAATCCTGAGATAAATGATAGACTTATGGTTGCAAGTGATATCATTTGAGTTATCAATGAGTACGATTATATATCCCCTTGGAACTTTCAATTGTCCCAATCTCGATTAGTGGTGTAAAAGTGGGCTGGCACGGCCCATTTGTGCCGGGCCGAAAAAGCCCGTTTTTAAAAACGGGCTCGACCTGGCATGGCACATCGTTTTTATGTGCCGGGCCGGGTCGGCCTGTTTTCCAAAAAGGGGGAGCCCGGCACGTGCTGGTGACCCGGGCCATATGTATGTGTGCCGGGCCGAGCCGGGCCGGCACGCAGGCCTTTTTTTTATTTTATTATTTTTTATTGTTTAAACAATTTAGATTATATAATTTTAATTGTAATTTCTCTATCTTATATTAATATATTCTTATTTATTATTTTAGTGTCATAATAATAAAAAAAAAGATAAATTTATTATTTTATTTAATAAAATAATTCAAAGAATAAATAAAAATAAAATATGAAAATAAATAAAAATACATGAAAATATGAAATGAAAAATGATTTATTTATTTCGGATTTTCACTTTTACATGATTGCCTCATTAAAATTTAAAAACCTTACCAAGAAAAACCCAATGGGATAAAAATTTGGCAAGGGAAAAAGAGTGCAATCTCTAGCATACGCGGAGTCGTAACTAGCCCGTGTGGCCATCCCAGTTCCGTTGTAGTTATGTCCGGGTTATAGTTTTTGGCTCTTCCTGTTGAGCCATGCATTTGGCCATATGCCTTTTCAAATGACCGGTTCCCGACTTTGGATAGGCATCATATGAGCGTTTACAAAACTTACAGCGATATTTTGTTATGACCCTACCGTCTGGGTTTGGTATTTCTTCTTTGTCAAAACACTCCCATACTTTTGATATGTACTTTTTAGGTTTGGGAGGACATGATGTCGGTGTTGTGCCGGAACCAGAAGGCCCCGCTGCCATTTGCATCGGCCCGGAAAGGTCAAAATAATTTTCCTCTATGTTAATACCGTCCAAAAATTGAGGATGATTATGATCCATTTCCTACAATACAAATATTAACTCATTAATCATTAAAATGGCTAAAGCATAAAATCATAAATATACTAATTAGTAATAACTAAGCATGACAATATTAAAATTAATTACTAAACATAAAATCATCAATTTACTAACTAAACAAAATATACTAAGTATAAATTAAAATATACAAATATTAAAATTAATTTTTAGACCTAAATTCATAAAATGATAAATTTACTAAAACATAAAATTAATTAATAACATTTAAAAGAAAAAGATAGCTTTGAGCTTTGGTGAATTGGTGGAGAGATTAGAGAATAATATTAGACTATTAGAGAATATAGATTAGAGAGAGTAATGGAGAGTTGGAGAATGGAGAGAATGAGAGTATGAGAGAATAGAGATTGAGAGAAAGTGTATGGAAATTGTGGATTGGGTGGGGGTATTTATAGAAAAATTTGAAATGTGGGTAAAAATATAAAATAGAAGAGATGAGGGGGTAAAGTGTAATTTTTTAATCAATTTTGAAAATTTGACCATTGTTGACGTCAGCAACGGTCAAAATTTCAAAAAAAAATAATAAAAAATTAGTTTTTCAAACGGTTAAAAAAATAAAATTATATATATATATATATGTATGGCGGGCCGGCGTCCCCTTCAGGCCTTCAATTTTTTTTTTTTTAATTTAAAATTTTAAATATCTTAATTAACTTAGTTTGTTATTTGTTAATTGTTAGTTTTGTTACTTTGTTTTGTACTTTTGTTACATACTTACATTATAAATTTATAATATTGTTATATTGTTTAAACATTTTTAATTGTAATTTGTTTATCTTATTTATTATTTGAGTCATTGAGTGTAATAAAAAAAATGTAGAAAATAGAAAGATTTATTATTTTATTTAAAAATAATAATTCAAAGAATAAGTAATTATAAAGCTAAAATATAAATTATGAAAATATGAAAAGAAGAATTATTTATTTCTTTTGGAGTCTCAGACTCTCAGTATTACATATTTACATGATTGCCTCATTAAAAACCTTCCCAAGAAAAACCCAATGGAATAAAAACTTGGTAAGGAAAAAAGAGTGCAATCGTATTACAAGTTAACGTAGATGTTGATGTATAAGCAAGAAATCTTAGATTTGGTTACTGTCGGAACTCTCTTCGACATATAAATTACTGAAATTTTGAATAAGTTGTTCGTCTACCGTTTCATGTTGCAACCTCTTTTTCGCACGCTCCCAATCCCGAACGCATGCCAATACCTCTACCATCTATGGAGTCAAAGAATTTCTTCTTTCTTCAACAATTCTTCCAGTCGTGCTGAATACCTGTTCTAAGGAAACAGTGGAGACAGGGATAACCAGTACGTCCCGTGCTAGGTGTGATAGGATCGGATATTTATAATAGCCGTAGGTTTTCCACCATACCAACAGTTCAAATCCCTTCTCTCTTTCAAATGACCGGTGGTCGAATTGAGCTTCAAGGTAGCTTGTCAGTTCGGCACCGGAAGTTGCATCAGCTGATTCAGCTCGTGAAGAAGAAGAACTTGATGAGCCTACTTTTTTTCGGCGTTTTAAAATGTTCCAACTTGTCTGATTCGGGAGTGTGTCTGGTTCTATTGTTGGTTTCACGTCAACACCGCCATACATGCGCTCATAAGTACTAAAAACTTCGAACAACTTGGTTCGAATGTCAGTAACCTGTGCAGAATAATCTACGCTCAAAATATCACCAAGATACTCTAGCAATGTTTCTAAACCAAATAATTTAACCCTAGGATCTATTATAGCACCTAAAGCATAAAGAAAAGGAATTTCAGACCAGTATTTTTTAAACTTGGCTTCCATGGCAACAACTACAGGGCCTAAGATTCCATCTTTCCTATAATTGTTTAACAATTCAAACATTTCCACAATATGATGTATTATTAGGGATGATGTGGGGTAATAGACCCCGGAAAGAGTTACAGTGGAATCGTAAAAAACCTTTAAAAATTGAATAAAGATTTTTGCCACATGCCAATCATTTGGTGTCAGTGTTGGTTGGCCAAGTTCGGACATTTTCATGTTATAAAAACCTGAAATAGGTGATTCATATTCCAAACAATTTAGCAGCATTAAATAAGTAGAGTTCCACCTTACCGGCATATCTGTTAGGAATCTTCGGGGTCGTAGACCGAAGGTTGTACAGTATCTACCGAATTCATTCAATATTGGATTAGAACTGCAGAGCCAAGCAAGGGCATCTCTAATGCGATCTATACGATCGCTTACTACCTTCATACCAGATTGTACAACTAAATTGATGATATGACATGCACATCGTTGATGGAAGAAATAACCCCCATGTTGCGGGATATTTTTTTTTAAATCAATGCAATGGAACTAGTATTTGCAGATGCATTATCTAATGTGATAGAAATGACGCGATGCTGTATTTCAAAAGTTTCTAAAACAGACATAATGCCTTTAAAAATATTTTTTGCGGTATGTGTGCCATCCATAAGACGAAAACCAAGAATTCTTTTTTATAAATTCCAATCATAGTCTAAATAGTGTCCCGTGACAGTTATATACTCCTATTTGGAACATGCGCTCCAAATATCAGAAGTTAATGCAATAGAGATAGTTAGATGCTGTAATTCAGCCTTCAACTCATCTCGTTGGGTTTGAAAACATTTTATCAAATCGTTTCGAGTAGTGGTTCTAGAAACAGATTTAAATTGGGGGTTGTATGCAGTTTGAATAAATTCTTCATAAAAAGGGTTGTCACCGAAATTAATCGGTTGATCAGTACATGCAATGTAACGTGCCATGGACTCTCTAGCATGCATGGCGTCCTAACGCCAAGTTGTAACGGACCCGTCTGGGTGCCATTGTAGTTGTGTTTGGGTTGTAGTGTCTACCTGTCCGTGTGCAGGCATGCATTTCTCCATATGCCTTCGCAAATGACCGGTCCCTCCCCTAGAAGTGACATAATGTTTTTCACAAAACTTACATTGAGCTCTGTCCATGAGTTGACCGTCTGGCATAGTCTTCTGTACTACGTCAAAATACTGCCATACGTTTGATGTGTGCTTTTTAGGTTTTGGAGGACGTGATGTCGGTGTTGCGCCGGAACCAGAAGGTCTCGCTGCCGTTTCCGTTGGCCCGGGGCCGGAAAGGTCAAAATAATCGTTGTCCATGTTAAGACCGTCCATAAATTGAGGATGATTATGATCCATTTCCTACAATACAAATATTAAATCATTAGTCATTAAAAACAAGCATAAAATCATAATTCATAAATACTAAGTATAAAAATATTAAAATTAATTACTAAACATAAAATCATAAATATACTAAGCATATTAAAATTAATTACTAAACATAAAAATATAATATCATACAAATATTAAAATAATTACTAAACATAAAATCATAAATATCATAAAAATATTAAAATTAATTACTAAACATAAAATCATAAATATACTAACTACTAAGCATTAACATTTAACATATTAAAATAATTACTAAACATAAAATCATAAATATACTAACTACTAAGCATTAACATTTAACATATTAAAATTAATTACTAAACATAAAATCATAAATACTAAGTATAAAAATATTAAAATTAATTACTAAACATAAAATCATAAATATACTAACTACTAAGCATTAACATTTAACATATTAAAATTAATTACTAAACATAAAATCATAAATATCATAAAAATATTAAAATTAATTACTAAACATAAAATCATAAATATACTAACTGCTAAGCATTAACATTTAACATATTAAAATAATTACTAAACATAAAATCATAAATATCATACAAATATTAAAATTAATTACTAAACATAAAATCATAAATATACTAACTACTAAGCATTAACATTTAACATATTAAAATAATTACTAAACATAAAATCATAAATATCATACAAATATTAAAATTAATTACTAAACATAAAATCATAAATATACTAAGCATATTAAAATTAATCACTAAACATAAAAATATAATATCATACAAATATTAAAATAATTACTAAACATAAAATCATAAATATTATAAAAATATTAAAATTAATTACTAAACATAAAATCATAAAATCATACAAATATTAAAATAATTACTAAACATAAAATCATAAATATCATAAAAATATTAAAATTAATTACTAGACATAAAATCATAAAATCATACAAATATTAAAATAATTACTAAACATAAAATCATATATATATACTAAGCATTAAAATATTAAAATTAATTACTAAACATAAAATCATAAAATCATACAAATATTAAAATATATTACTAAACATAAAAATATAAAAACATAAATATATTAAGCAATAAGTATAAACATATTTAAATTAATTACTAAGCATTTAATCATAAATATACTAAACATAAAAAATATTTAAATTCATTACTAAGCATTTAATCACAAATATAGTAATATATTAAGCATAAAAATATTTAAATTCATTACTAAACATAAAATCATAAATTGATAAATATACTAATATACTAACTACTAAAGTACTAAGCATAAAAGTATTTAAATTAATTAGTAAGCATTTAATCATAAATATACTAAGCTTAAATATATTAAAATTAATTACTAAATATAAAATCATAAATATCATAAAAATATTTAAATATATTACTAAACATAAAATCATCAATTTACTAACTAAACAAAATATACTAAGATAGTAAGATTACTAAGCATAAATAAAAATATACAAATATTAAAATTAATTACTAGACATAAATTCATAAAATGATAAATTTACTAAAATCTAAGATTCTAAGATTAAATATTAAAATTTATAACAAAGCAAAGCATAAAAATATTAACTCATAAATACACTAAGCATAAAGCCATAAATAAATATAAAATATACATAAAATGTAAGAATAAATATCAAAATTAATAACTAAGCATAAATATATTAATTATTAACTATAAATATAAATTTTTTAAACTAAAACATAAAACTAATTAATAACATTTAAAGGAAAAACATACCTTTGAGGCTTTGAGCTTTGGTGGAGAAATTAGAGAATAATATTAGTAGAAATTTAGAATAGTAAACTAGTAGAGTAGTAGATTAGTTGTGTAGAGAATACTAGAATAGAGAGAGAGAGAGTAAGAATGGAATAATTAAAAATTTAAATTATGAAGGTGTAGAGAAATTGAGAAAATGAGAAATAGAGATTAGAGAGAGTAATGGAGAGTTGGAGAATGTAGAGAGAATGAGAGAATAGAGATTGAGAGAAAGTGTATGGAAATTGAAATGAGTGGGGGTATTTATAGAAAAATTTAAAATGTGGGTAAAAATATAAAATAGAAGAGATGAGGGGGTAAAGTGTAATTTTTTAATCAATTTTGAAATTTTGACCGTTGCTGACGTCAGCAACGGTAAAAATTTTAAAAAAATAATAATAAAAAATTGTAAGGTTAACGGTAAAAAGAGGAAAAAAAAAAAAAAAACAGAACGGTCGCCCTGGCGGGCCGGGCCGACACGCCAGGCCTCGAATCTGTACCCGGCCCGGGCCAAGTATGTGGGCCGTGCCAAGCTTGGCCCGCGATTCATATAGGCCGGGCCTAGAACGGCCCGCCATACTTGGCGTGCCGGCCGTGCCGAGGCCCACCAGGCTTGGCCCATATTTACACCACTAATCTCGATACAATGCATCATTTGAATTAACACATTCTTATGTGCGGCGTGCGGGTCCCCCTTTAATCCAATCACTTGAATATTTTTACTATTATATTAGAATAAAGCTAGGCGGTCTAAAATATTTGTCCAAAACCATACCCAAATGACGTGGTAGCATTACACATTATGTTATGTCTTGATAATTACATTATGTTATATGTCTTGATAATTTCATTTGATTTACTTAGTATTTTCCTCTCACAAAAGGCCGACGGCTCCTAGAAGTAGGCTAACCTTTTCCTGCAAGAATCAGGGAGGTGGCATCTTTGCCACCGTATCTCCCTTCTATAAAATTATTTTAGGGTTAGAGTTTGAGTGGTTTAGAAAATTGGAAATTTGTTTAAGGTGGTAATTTTTTAAATAGATTAATTATATAAGGTTAGTTGTAGTGTCAAAGTATTAATATGTTTACATGGGAAGCAAGTCCCGCCATCCACATGTTTCCCAAATATGTAAATCATTAACTCTAAGGTTCATCATGTATAATATCATTTTCTATATTCGAATAAAATCTGCAAAGTTGATCATAAAATGTTAATTTTATTATTGAACTTTTAATTCCTCAAGGGTCATAATATTTCCTTGATATAGTCTTTCAAAAATACTAGACTTCATTTAAGTAAACAAATAAGCTTTTTCTTTTCAAAGTGTTTCCCAACGAAGTTAGGGTTCTAACAATGTAGCCATACCCAACTTCATAAGGATTATTTTTACTTTTTACCTTTTTAAAAAGTCGAATCAACTAAAACCAGGCCCGGCCTGGCCCTGCTGTTTGGTTAGAGGGGCGGTCACCCCGGGCCCCTTTTTTAAAGGGCCATGTTTCTATGTTTTGAGTATTAGTTTAAGGGCCCATTTTCATATGTACATGTTTTGAGTATTAGTTTAGGGGTCCATTTTTGTTTTATTTCAATTTTCAAATTATAAGAGGTCCAAATATTTGTTTTTGGTATTAGTCCAAATATTTTGGATCAAAGAGGCCCATCTCAAAAAAGCTTAAAAGTTAAAACAAATCAAAAAAATAAAATTGGGCCACGACAAACAAAGTCCAAAAAGAAATGTTTGATTTTGGTATATCACCTAGAAGTCTAATAGGGTTTCTTCACTTTCTTGTTCCCAAAATTTATTTCTCCTTTCTTTCTACCTCTCAGCTCTCAACGAGTCAACACTAAATTTTCTTCTCATAAGTCATAACTCATCTCTCTACTAAGATAAGTAAGTGTAAAAAGTGTATGTAAGTGTTGTGTTGTAGTCATTAGTATAATATAAAACCAGAGTTTTTTAGTTGGCAAGTACTTTGTTTACACTTGAGGGTAGACCTGACGCCGGTTTGGTTCAAACGGTGAACCGAACTAGAAAAACCAGAACCAGAATCAGAGGAGGGCGGTTCCAGTTCCAGTTTTAAAGGAACCGCCCGGTTCAAACTGGCGGTTCCATTTTTTTTATAAAAAAAAAATAATTAAAAAATTAACATTTTATAAAAATAAAAAATTTAAAAAAGAAAGTACACTATAGAGTATTGGGCCACGACCCATAACCCTTGTCCAAGTAATTATGTTTTTCCTTTCATTCTCCTTCTATTTATATAGATTAGGCATCTCTTTATTGCGAGTTGTATTAGGTTTGCATTATCTTTGTATTTATCTCTTAGATTAATTCCTTGTTGTTAACCGCCAAAAATGGCAGGAATCAAAGAAGAATTTTCCACCGGCCTTAAAAAATGAGTTGGGGGTAGAAAGCAACAACAGGAGAAGTATCCGGGTACCCCGCCTACCTACAGAAAGGTTAGGGTATGGACTTCTACCCACCCCGACTAGATCCAAAACCTCCAGGACCAAGAAAGCACCAAAGAACCTTGAAAACAAGGCCCCAGAGACCATACTATCACGAGATCCGAGCACCTGTCTACCTCCAGGTATCCTGGTACCCCGGTATCCCGGTAGCCCGATACCCTATACCTCAATACTGTCAAACATCGTTTAAGAAGAGCGAGAATGAGGCGGGGTACCTGAGCATCTCCACCCACTAAAGCTAGTGGCAGACACTTAGCAAATTAATACCAAAATCCCAGTGCTCCGACCCCGCCTAAAGCGAGAAGCAGGTACCTCGATCAGCAAACCGAGAAGGAAGACAAGCATTAAACGCCATCGTTTGAGGCAGAATATTACATGCATTCCTGCAATTCAAGAGTCTTATTCAAAAGTTAAGTCAACTCTTCCATTCCTAAAAGGAATCACTTGATTTTAGGGATCAAATCCCCGACGAATTCGAGAATCGCCAAGGAAAGACTCGTGAATTGCTAAAACCCTAGACCGAAGTTCTAAGAGTGCATGGCAAGACACGAACCTATATATTCATCGCATGACATAGAGAAAAGGGAAAAAAAAAACCCTACCTCATATTTTTTTCCACTTATCGACTGACACGAGAAGCTCCATCGCCATTACCCATAAAGTTTAGCTTGCTTTTGTTCATATATTGATAGTGATGCTATCGATTGATTGTAACCCTTTTATGTGTTTATTCTAAATAAAATAAGTTGAGTATTCGTTTATCATATGTTTGAATCCTTTTTACTTATTACTATCATACACCATTCTTAGTGGATCTTTAGGAAGCAAAGGGTATCAAACTACCTAATACCTTTCTGACCAAGATCTACCCCGTTCCTAGTCCCCCCTGAATCGTTAATTGGAAATATCTCCCCAATGAAAATTCTTAGTTAACACTTGTAATTATCTAGGAATCATAGGTTTACTTAAAATAGGCTTCTTGAGCAATCTTATAAATATGAAACTCAATTTTATTCTTGAAGTAATACAAAAATATATTCAACTTCTATATGGTATCAGAGCACCAATAAACTCAAAAGAGTCTTCAATCGATCCAAATACAATGACCACCATTGCTTCTTCTTCTTTTTCCCCCTCACCGTCGGTGACAATGATCCCATCGACTTCCTCAGGTCATGACGTAAACACGTCCGGAAACACCATTATTTCCATTAATATCACTGCTCAAACACCTTTGAAACTCACTACAACAAACTATCGCTTTTGGAAACTTCAATTCCATACCGTCATAATTGGTTTTGATCTTATAGGGTTTGTTGACAAGAAACGCTCACGTCCGCCTGAGACCATCACAACCGGAGACACCATTGCACCAAATCCCGCGCACCATATATGGGTTAGATAAGACCAATTGTTGCTTAACGTAATACTTGGATCCATAACACCTTCCATCATTCCATTCATCGCTTCCACCAAAATTGCTCATGATGCATGGATTGCTCTTGCCAACACCTATGCTAAACCCTCCACTAGTGGTGGCACGGTTCTGGTCCGGTTCCGATTCTGGTTCGGAACCGGTTCTATAGGAACCGGATTTTATTTTTTTTTTAAAAAAAACAAACAAACAAACAAACAAAAATCTTTCTAAGTTCTAACTTATAACTTATAAGTTGTAGATTGTAATTGAATAAAATAAAATATATAAATGACAAATTACAAAATTAAATTAAATTAAATTCATTGGGTTCATAAGTTCATTGGATGTTGGAAGTTAGATCATCGTCATCCGACTATCCGAGTATCCGACCGAAAATAAAATAAAATAAACAAATGACAAATTACAAAATTAAATTAAAATAAAACTAAACAAAATTACAATTTACATTTCATTGGGTATTTGGAAATTGAGTCACCCAAATTTCAAAAATAACATAAAATAAATAAATGACAAATTACAAAATTAAATTAAAATAAAATAAAACTAAAAAAAAATGTAAAGTTATTAGCCTTGCACTTAATTTTTACCACAATTAAGTTGCCTGCGTATCCTCTTTGGGGGGTTTAGAGGAATCAAAGGTCACGTAGTTCTCATACCTTTTATTACAGATTTACAGATTTATGGTTCCGCTGCTCCAGAGCCTTCGCCCGCTTCGGGTTCGTCGTCTTTAAAGAAATCGTACGTTGGCTCTTGTTGGATTTCTTGTTGTCTGTATTCCGCTTTCGTCCAGTCATCAACACAAACCTGTATCTGTAGTGCTTTTGGAGTCAAGCACGAACGTTTTTCATCCAAGATATTCCCCCCGGCGCTGAACTCTTATTCCACCGCCACAGTAGAAACCGGTGTTGAAAAAATATTTTTGGCTATCATAGCCATAATTGGATAGTAATTTGTAGCGTCATTCCAATATTTTAAGAGCTCAAATTCTTCAGGAAACTCACAAGAAGAAGCTAGATAAGATTCAAGCTCGGCATGCGAATCGGAGCTTGATGAAGAACATCTTGGTTTTTTGTTTTTTTTGAGAACATACTATACCCTAAATTCATAAATCCAGAGGAGGATGATGGAGGCTGAGATGCAGTTTTTGTTCGTGTAACATCTATGTTCAGAGTACCGGATCCATAAAATGTAACATATTCATCATATAAATCATACAATAATTTCTTAACTCTACCACAACATGCTTTGTAAGGATTCCCATATCTTGATTGGCTCATTTCGTGGACAAACCACATGTTGGGGTTCTTTGTAAGGGTAGCTTAGGTGTTGGTTTTATTGTTCGAAGCCCTTTGAAGAACTCGTATGGATTAGCACCGAAGGTAAATTCTATGTGCTTACTTTTCTTGAAGAGATAGTTGCACACACTCACTTAACATTCTTGCATTTGGTGTGCATACTCTTCACATGTCACATTTCACACTTGCACTTCTTTGTTATTTGTTGTTGTGTGTTTATGTGTCTTGTAATTCGTTTCCCATTGTTGTTCAGAAACGTCCGCGCATGCACCTTGTGTGCTTGTTTTTAGCGCGAAGATCGCCGTTGGAGAATGCTCTTGGCTTCTCCCTTAGTTTCACCAAAATTGGTGAAATGGCGGTTTGTATCGGCGGCCTGGCCGCCGAATGAAACCGCCGTTTGTGTCCAGAAGTCTCTGGATCAATTCGGCGGTTGGATCGGCGGTTTAGTGGCCGCCGATCTAAAGCGCCGTTTCAGACCTGATTGATTTTATTCTCGGTCTTAAAACGACGGTTGAAACGGCGGTCACGAAACCGCCGAATGAAACCGCCGTTATTTCCCTGTTCTTCTCGGGATCAATTCGGCGGTCTTAATCGGCGGCCTGGCCGTCGATTGAAACCGCCGATTGGTGCGTTTCTTTGAAACTTAATTAAACGACCTCACTTTGATTTGGCCCCCTATATATATGCCATTTTGTTTTTAGGTCATTTAGAAGAGTTGATATTCATGCTTCATACTTAGCATATTTTTCAAGAGAAGAAAAATACACAAAGAACTCTTTTTTAATTTCTCAAACACTTTTTCATGATCATCAATCATCATCTAGCATCATCATAGATCATCTAGATGTCATCTAGCATGGATTCTTCATCATACTTTGCTTGGTAAGTTTTTCACTAATATCTTACATATTTTGTGTCTTTCTTAACTAAGCAATCTCTTTTTATTACTTGTATGATTTTCACATATCTTTTGATACAAGTTTGAGATTAGTGTGATGTATGTTTGAGAATTTGTTTTGTGCTAGCAAATTAGGTTTTGTGCTTAATATTGATTAGCTTAACTAATTGCTATGTCATTTAGTTTTGATATCTAGGATTGTTCTTAATTGCATATTAATCATCTTAGATAAGCATATAGGGTTTCCCTTGCTCTATGTTGCAATTTGGATATTCACATATATTCACTTAGGGTTGTATTCTCTTCATAGAGAAAGTAAGTCTTTTGTGTAGCATCCGGGATTAGGTTGCTTAGATCGCAAGCAAATTGGACTAGGTTCACTCATACCGGGATTAGGTAGGTGTGTGATTACTTCCGGGATTAGGTTGTAATCGTTTGCACATTTAGTGGATTCGAGGTTCGAGTGTGGCTTACTTACATAGCCCGTGGTTTTTCCCGTGAGGGTTTCCACGTAAAAATCAAGTGTCTTATTTAATTTCCGCACCATATTACACTTGCTTGTTTATATTATCTTGAGGGCATTTTCATAATTTTGACTAACACGAAAAATTGGGTAAAAAGCGTAAAATCTATTCACCCCCCCTCTAGATAGTTTTATACACACCGTGCTTTAATTTGTTTCAATTGGTATCAGAGCGGGTTCCTAGACATACATAGATGATCCTTGCTTTTTTGGTGTGTTTTGCATTTTGTGTGATTTTTGATCATTCATACATTTGCATTCATTTTATTCATTCATAAACACTATGAGTGGAAACGGTGGAAATGGTGGTGGCCACGAAGGTGCTTCTAGCACAAGGCCTCCACTTCTTACCGGCTTGAACTATTCCCAATGGAAAGGGAAGATGGAATCCTACATATGCCAAATTCATGACCGTGCATGGATGGCGGTGGAAGACGGATATGATCTACCCATGATGACTCCCGCGGGTGGAGGACAAGATGTTTTGAAGCCTAAGGCGCAATGGAACGCGCAAGAGTTTGAGGCTTCAAAGTGGAATAGGAAGGCTATGCATGCCATCATGTGTGCAATGGATGAGAATCAGTACAAGCTTATTCAGAATACTCAGATTGCAAAAGCGGCATGGGACATCCTTCAAGTTGCACATGAGGGAACCGAGGTGGTGAAGGAGTCCAAGCTTCAAGTCCTCCAAACTCAGTTTGAGCTACTTAGGATGGGAGAGGATGAATGCTTCAATGACTTCGAAATCAAATTGATGGACATTGTAAATCAAAGCCATCAACTCGGAGACCTGTATTCGGATAGGAGAGTCAAGCAAAAAATTATGAGATCTCTCCCCGATAGGTTTGAATCCAAGGTGACGGCCATAGAAGAAAATAGTGGCTACATGGATATGAAGCCAAGTGAGGTGATTGGATGTCTCCTTGCATATGAGTCTAGGAAGGCTCCTAGCACCACTACTCCTCCTAAGAAGTCTAAAGGAATAGCTTTGAAAGCATCTAAGGATGCAAAGGAGGCAAAGCATGAATTGGATGAAGACCTTGCCTTATTTGTGAAAAGGTTCAACAAGGTTATGGGGTTCAAGAAGAAGAAGGGATTTGGGTCAAGAGGACAAGATTTGAAGAAAAAAAGTTCCTTCAAGAAGTTTGAGCCTAGACAAGAGAGGACCGAAAGGAAAGGGGTCCGATGCTTTGAATGTGGTGGGATTGGTCACTTTGCCCCCGAATGTGCTAATCACAATGAAAAGAAGAAAGGCAAAGTGATGGCCGCTACTTGGAGTGGGAGTAGTGATGACTCCAATGAGGAAGATGAGTCTTCAAGTGAAGAAGAGCTCATGGCTAACCTCCTAGCTTTTGCCTCCTCACATAAGAGCAAAAGTGGTAGTGAGAGAGAGGAAATGAGTCAAGAGGAAAATGACTCAAGTGAAGTAGAAAGTGACTCCTCTTCTATTTCCATAAAGAAATTTGTGGAGCAAAAGGTGCTTGCTAAATACCATGCCGAGTTCAATGATTTAGCAAATAAAAGCACAAGAAAGATTGAGAGGTTGAGAGAAGAGAACCTTGAACTTTCGGCTCACAATGACCACTTAAGTGAACAAGTGGAAAGATTGAAGAGGAGAGAGGATAAGTTAATTGAGGAATTAGACTTATCCAAGAGAAGTGAAGAAGGCTTGAAGAGGGAACTTGTAGAAGTTAAAGGGTCCTTGGCTAGGATAGATTCTAGCACCAAGAAACTTGACCATATGCTTGGTGTTGGAAAGAGTCCTTGTGACAAGAGGGGTCTTGGGTATGAAGATGACAAGAAGATCTCTACCTCTAACAAGACCGTGTTTGTCAAGAGCTTGAAGAAAGAATAAACTTCATTTGTGCAAATTCCTAGGAAGAAATTAGAAGTAGGACAATGCTCAAATGCACAAGTGAAGATGGGGCCCAGAAGGCAACCTCAAGCTCAACCCCCTAGGGTCCCTCAAGCCAACATTCCTCCACAAATGGCTCACAAAGGAAAGAGGCCTATCATGCAACCTCAAGCTAGGAAGCAATCAAGACCAGTTCATCAACGAAGATACTTTGAACCCATTCATCCACAAAGACAAGGACAAGGTATGATTCCTTATTTTACTCCTATATGTCATTTTTATGGATTTGTTGGTCATATTAGACCACATTGCTTTCGGTATATTAAAATGTGCAAAACTAGAAGCATGATAGAGAAGAGAAAGAATAGAGCCAAGATGCATGTTCCTAGGAATGATAATAATGATTTGTATGATCCTAGGAATAGTAGAGCACATGTACCAAAGACCACTAAAAAGGCTAAAATTGTTGCTAAGTGGATTAGAAAGAATGAAAATGTTTGCCATGTTGCACAAATAGCCTTGAAGGCAAATTCTTCTAATTTTTGGTATTTGGATAGTGGGTGCTCTAGGCACATGACGGGAAACAAGAGTTTCTTCGAGACTCTTGTTATGGAGGAAGGTGGAAATGTCACTTTTGGTGATGGATCCAAAAGAAATGTTAAAGGGAAAGGAACCATTTCCGTTCCCGGATTACCCTCCTTATCCAATGCTTTATTTGTTGATGGCTTAAAAGCCAATTTAATAAGCATTTCACATCTTAGTGATGAAGGATATTCCGTCTTGTTTTCTAAAGACTATTGTTCTATCCTAAAACCCGATGGACAAACCTTGTTGAAGGGCATGAGATCTAGCGACAATTGTTATTGTCTTGAAGTTAGTATTGTATCTAATCATGTGTCCATGGATGAGCAAATTGAGTTGTGGCATGAAAGACTTGGCCACATGAACTTTAGGGATCTACAAACCCTTGGAAAGTTCAATTGTGTGCGTGGCCTCCCTAGGCTTGGGAAGAAAGCCAATGGAGTTTGTGGACCTTGCCAACAAGGAAAGCAAACTAAAAGCATGCACAAAAAGGGTAAGTATCTCACCACCAAGGAGCCTCTTGAGCTTCTCCACATGGACCTCATGGGTCCCATGCAAACCGAAAGTTTGGGTGGAAAGAGATACATTTTTGTTTGTGTTGATGATTTCTCTAGGTTCACATGGACATATTTTCTTAGAGAAAAATCCGAAACTTTTGATAAGTTTAAAATGCTTTGTAATAAACTTCAAAATGAAATGAACTCTAATATTAAAAGCATAAAACGGATTAGAAGTGACCATGGGAGGGAATTTGAGAATGCTACCTTTGAAACATTTTGTAATGGTTTAGGTATCTCCCATGAGTTTTCGGCTCCTAGGACACCTCAACAAAATGGAGTTGTTGAGAGGAAAAATAGGGTCCTTCAAGAGATGGCCCGTGTGATGTTGCTTAGCAACAATGTCCCTAGGAACCTATGGGTCGAAGCCATCAATACGGCTTGCTATATAGGAAATAGAGTGTTCCTAAGGCCCGGTACTAGAAACACCTCCTATGAGTTATGGAAAGGCAAGAGGCCAAATGTTAGCTACTTCCACACTTTTGGAAGCAAATGCTACATTTTGAATGACCGTGATCAACTTGACAAATTCGATGCTAAGAGTGATGAGGGTATCTTTATTGGTTATGCCTTGAATAGTAGAGCCTATAGAGTTTTCAATTTAAAGACTCTAAGTGTTATGGAATCATCCAATGTCGTATTTGATGATACTAGGCTCAAGTCTAATGATCATGAGGAGGAGGTTATTTTTAGTGATGGTTCTCCTTTGGAGAAGGTTGTGGTGTCTCCTAATGTTGGGACATCTAATGTCAACAATGATGACACACAACCTATTGCTAGAGTTCCTCTCTTGGACTCTAAAGAACCCGCTCCATGGGTTAGGAAACTCCATGATAAAGAAGATATCATTAGAGAGGTTAATGAGGGTGTTAGGACTAGACGTCAACTTGCTAATCTAATTAGCTACACATGCTACACCTCTCAAATTAAACCCAAAAAGGTTAAAGAAGCCTTAAATGATGAATTTTGGGTTCTTGCCATGCAAGAAGAGCTAAACCAATTCGAAAGGAATGAGGTTTGGACTCTAGTTCCTAGGCCTAAGACCACTAATGTCATAGGCACTAAATGGATATTTAGGAACAAATCCGATGAGGATAGCAACATAGTGCGGAACAAGGCTAGACTTGTAGCACAAGGGTACTCTCAAATTGAGGGTATCGACTTTGAGGAGACATTTGCTCCCGTTGCCCGTTTAGAGTCTATTAGGCTTCTCTTGTCCATTGCTTGTGTGCACAAGTTCAAATTGCACCAAATGGATGTCAAGAGTGCCTTCATCAATGGCTTCTTGCAAGAGGAAGTGTTTGTTGAACAACCCAAGGGGTTTGTGGATGCTCACCACCCCAACCATGTCTATCGCCTCAAGAAGGCTCTATATGGGTTGAAACAAGCACCGAGGGCTTGGTATGAGCGCCTCACTCAATTTCTTGTTGACAAAGACTACACATGTGGTAGTGTTGACAAGACACTATTCATCAAAAGAAACAATGATGAGCTTTTCATAGCTCAAATATATGTTGACGATATAGTGTTTGGCTCCGCCAACAACACCAAGGTCCAACAATTTGTTGATGTTATGTCTCATGAATTTGAGATGAGTCTTGTTGGTGAGCTTAGTTACTTCCTAGGTTTGCAAATTAGGCAACTAGATAATGGGATTTTCATAACCCAAGCCAAATATGCCAAAAACCTAGTGAAGAAGTTTGGTCTTGAAAAAGCCAAACATTGTGACACTCCTATGAGCACCACTTTGAAGCTAAGCAAGGATGCTAGCGGTAAAAGTGTGGACCAAACCTTATATCGTGGCATGATAGGGAGCTTGCTCTATTTGACCGCAAGTAGGCCCGATATATCATTTAGTGTAGGAGTTTGTGCTAGGTACCAATCCGATCCCAAGAAGTCCCATCTCTCTTCGGTTAAGAGAGTCATTCGCTTTGTGAATGGGACTTCCAACTATGGGATTTGGTACTCATTTGACACTAATCCTAGTCTTGTAGGATATAGTGATGCGGATTGGGCAGGAAATTGTGATGATAGGAAGAGCACATCGGGCGGTTGCTTCTTTCTAGGCAACAACTTGGTGTCGTGGTTTTGCAAGAAGCAAAACTCGATTTCCTTGTCCACGGCGGAAGCCGAGTACATAGCCGCGGGGAGTGGATGCACTCAACTTATGTGGATGAAGCAAATGCTAGTGGACTACGGATTCAACCAAGGTACTCTCACTCTTTTTTGTGATAACATGAGTGCTATTAATATTTCCAAGAATCCAGTCCAACATTCTAGAACTAAGCATATTGACATCCGACATCACTTCATTAGAGAGCTTGTTGAAAACAAATGCAAAGTACTTGAACATGTAGGTACTAATGATCAACTTGCGGACTTATTTACTAAACCCTTAGATGCTACTCGATTTAAAACACTTAGTAGATCTATTTGGATATGTCTTGTGGAGTGATGAGTTTTATGTTTGACCCCATATGGGGAACTCAAGCAAAGAGAGCTATTTTGCATTCTTGTCACTTGCAAAAAATTTGAAATATCTTATGCCTCTTCTTTTAATTGCTTGAGTAAGCTTGGTTGTACATATGTATATATGTTTTCAATTTTATTAGTGTGAACCTTGCTTGTTTACAATCCATGTCATATTTATGTTCAAACATGCATTTTTGGACTAGGAGATTTACATAAGAAGTATGATGTGAATGACCTATAGTTATCTCCATGACATGATGATTCTTTTATAACATGCTAATGTCAAATGAAAAAGCATGAAATTCATACAACATGCTCACATGAAAAGCATGAATTGATGATTGCATATTCTTAAAATGCAAAACTTGTGTGAAAGCTTATGAGACTCAAAATGAATAAAGGATCTTGTATCCGTTCAAAGGAATTTAAATTCCAAATGTCTCTCTTTCTTTATTGGTTGAACATGGCTACTATCATACGGATATCTTATCCGAAAAAATCAAAAAGGGTGCAAAGTCGCTCATGCCATATTTCACTTATAAAGTTGGATATAGTTGCTCATAAATTAAAATCAAAATCTCTATATCCTTGCTTTTCTCATGACAATGGTGAAATTGGTTTGAATTCTTATTAGAAACCTTTGTCATTTGCTTTGCCAAATACCATTGTTTTTTAACTTAAATGCTACATGTCTTGTTTGCAAAGCATGTTGGATTCACACAATTTTCGTCAAATAAATCTCATTGTTTCTTTCCAATTAATTGAAGTGCATAAAGTGACTTATATGTATATGCAAATATCTTGCATGCTTCTATCTCTCTTTGCTATGAGTGACCCGGTTGGGGACTACTCCTTTGCCTATATCATGACAAAAAGGGGGAGTAGGATATGGTAAGGGGAGTTGCAAATTATAGAAGTAATTGTGCATTTTAGGGAGAACATTCATTGAGGGGGAGTAACCCGTTGAGGGGGAGCATTGCATACACATACATTGCATAATGTTGTGCCTATTTTTTTTCAAATGCAAATGCTTGTTATTGTTCTCACTTGATTAATCTCACACTTTACTTGCATTGGAATTGTTAGAAACTTTATTTTCAGGGATTGAGTATTCTACAAAAGGTTGAAGACTTCAAGTTTCATTTTCTTATCTCGTTGTATTGTAGAATATCTTAGTAGTCCCGTAATTTCTATTTCTTTGTGAGGAATCAATGTGAATGGTGGTTTTGTCACGAAATAGCCAAATGGGGAGATTGTAAGGATTCCCATATCTTGATTGGCTCATTTCGTGGACAAATCACATGTTGGGGTTCTTTGTAAGGGTAGCTTAGGTGTTGGTTTTATTGTTCGAAGCCCTTTGAAGAACTCGTATGGATTAGCACCGAAGGTAAATTCTATGTGCTTACTTTTCTTGAAGAGATAGTTGCACACACTCACTTAGCATTCTTGCATTTGGTGTGCATACTCTTCACATGTCACATTTCACACTTGCACTTCTTTGTTATTTGTTGTTGTGTGTTTATGTGTCTTGTAATTCGTTTCCCATTGTTGTTCGGAAACGTCTGCGCATGCACCTTGTGTGCTTGTTTTTAGCGCGAAGATCGCCGTTGGAGAATGCTCTTGGCTTCTCCCTTAGTTTCACCAAAATTGGTGAAATGGCGGTTTGTATCGGTGGCCTGGCCGCCGAATGAAACCGCCGTTTGTGTCCAGAAGTCTCTGGATCAATTCGGCGGTTGGATCGGCGGTTTAGTGGCCGCCGATCTAAAGCGCCGTTTCAGACCTGATTGATTTTATTCTCGGTCTTAAAACGGGTGAAACGGCGGTCACGAAACCGCCGAATGAAACCGCCGAATGAAACCGCCGTTATTTCCCTGTTCTTCTCGGGATCAATTCGGCGGTCTTAATCGGCGGCCTAGCCGTCGATTGAAACCGCCGATTGGCGCGTTTCTTTGAAACTTAATTAAACGACCTCACTTTGATTTGGCCCTCTATATATATGCCATTTTGTTTTTAGGTCATTTAGAAGAGTTGATATTCATGCTTCATACTTAGCATATTTTTCAAGAGAAGAAAAATACACAAAGAACTCTTTTTTAATTTCTCAAACACTTTTTCATGATCATCAATCATCATCTAGCATCATCATAGATCATCTAGATGTCATCTAGCATGGATTCTTCATCATACTTTGCTTGGTAAGTTTTTCACTAATATCTTACATATTTTGTGTCTTTCTTAACTAAGCAATCTCTTTTTATTACTTGTATGATTTTCACATATCTTTTGATACAAGTTTGAGATTAGTGTGATGTATGTTTGAGAATTTGTTTTGTGCTAGCAAATTAGGTTTTGTGCTTAATATTGATTAGCTTAACTAATTGCTATGTCATTTAGTTTTGATATCTAGGATTGTTCTTAATTGCATATTAATCATCTTAGATAAGCATATAGGGTTTCCCTTGCTCTATGTTGCAATTTGGATATTCACATATATTCACTTAGGGTTGTATTCTCTTCATAGAGAAAGTAAGTCTTTTGTGTAGCATCCGGGATTAGGTTGCTTAGATCGCAAGCAAATTGGACTAGGTTCACTCATACCGGGATTAGGTAGGTGTGTGATTACTTCCGGGATTAGGTTGTAATCGTTTGCACATTTAGTGGATTCGAGGTTCGAGTGTGGCTTACTTACATAGCCCGTGGTTTTTCCCGTGAGGGTTTCCACGTAAAAATCAAGTGTCTTATTTAATTTCCGCACCATATTACACTTGCTTGTTTATATTATCTTGAAGGCATTTTCGTAATTTTGACTAACACGAAAAATTGGGTAAAAAGCGTAAAATCTATTCACCCCCCCCCCCCTAGATAGTTTTATACACACCGTGCTTTAATTTGTTTCATGCTTCAACATCATATTCAATATTTAAACCTTCTTTGCCATAATAATTGTCTAGATAATAAGACAAAGATTGTAATTTGTGTCGTGGATCAAAAACCATAGCAATCAAATAAATATTTGGAAAATCCATATAATAATTTAACCATTTTTGTTTCATAGCACTAACGGCTTCCTTTATTGCTTGGTCAGATTCACAATAAAAAAATGCACCAGCAATATTAATACTCTCAATAACAAATAAATGTGTTGTAGGAAAATAAATTTTAGATAAATTTTGTGTAGCATTATGAAAAACTTTTAACAAATTGAAAACATTGTAACAAGCATCCCAATGAGCTTCAAAAAGTTGAATGTTAGGAACATGAAATTGAATAAAAAAAACTAATAAATCCCTATACTCATAACTTTGAGCAAGCAATTTATAAGTAGAATTCCAACGTGTTGGAACATCACGAGCAAATTTAATGGCACGTCTACCATTTTGTTTACAATATTTTGCCCATGCTTTCATTGTAGAAGGATTTCTCCATAAAAACATTAGGGCTTTTTTAATAGGTTCAATAAAACATTGAAGAATTTCTAATCCTTTTTGAACACATATATTTAAAACATGGCATACACATCTTTGATGAAAAAATGTACCACAAAGAAAGGGTTTGCTTAAATCAATTAAAAATGGAATAGCAGCAGTATTGGCAGAAGCATTATCAAAACCAATTGCAAAAATTTTGTTTTCAATATTATACTCTGAAAAAATAATTCTAAGTTGTCTAAAAATATTTTGAGCATTGTGTGAATCATCAAAAACTCTAAAAGCAAGAATTCTTTTTTGGATTGTCCATGCATTATCCATAAAATGGCAAGTGACACCTAAGTATGAATGCGTTTGCCAATGGTCAGTCCATATGTCAGCACATACGGTAACACGACCATTATATTTTTCTAACTTTTTTTTGTCTCTCACATAAATCTTTTCAAGTGTTTGTGTGAGCGTGGATCTAGGGACACGACATGCAGCATAGTTTAATGCTCGTCGACAATAGTTAATAAAGCCAACCCTCTCACCAAAACTGAATGATAAATGTTCTACTGCTACCATCCTAGCTAATTCTTCTCTATTTTGTTCATCATTATAACGAAATAATTGTTGGTTAGGAGTAGCGTACCTGGGAATTTGTGTTTGTGACCTCGTTCTGGTCTCTGCTTCTGGATGTTTGGCTTCAATATGCTTCCGATAAGTGCCATATCCTCCGGATCTGCTCCATTTATATACTTTGTTGCAGTAATTGCAAGCTACTGTAATGCTTCTATCTTCATTCCTAATTTTTTCTTCATATGTTTGACGAAGAGATCAGATTTGCTCTGCTTGTGTATCAGATCTTCCTCCCTTTCTAGATCCACTTCCGATGTATCAAAACCAAAATTCGGAGGTGTATCAATATCATGCATATTTTCTGACTTGCTTGTCAAATTGGGGGTGGTGTCATTGGGATCGAGTTCAGAAATTATAAGAGGGGGATTAGGAATATTTAGGCCTAGGTCTTCAGCATAGGTCCGACGTTGCAGATATTCGTGATAGGTGGGGTTGTTATGATTGAGATTATTGATCATAGTAGCCTTACCTTTCATCGAAATCAAACGCCTAGGATCGACTGGACCGTCACGGCCGTGACCCCTTCCACTTCCATTTCCACTTCCACTTGCCATTTAAAAATAAATTTGGGAGAGAATTGGAAACTTAGAACTTAGAAGAATAATTGACTAATTGGAAATTAAATAAATTGGAAATAAGATAAATTGCAAATAAAATTAATTGGAAATAAAATTAATTGGATATAAAATTAATTGAAAATAAAATATATTGGAATTTGGAAATAAAATAAATTGGAAATAAAATTAATTGAAAATAAAATATATTGGGAATAAAAAAAATTGCAAATAAAAAAAATTGCAAATTGGAAATAAATTTAATTTCAAATAAAATAATTAAAAAATGAAATAAATATTAAAAACCTTGGAAACTTGGAGATTGAGAGACTTATCACTTGAGAGTTGAGAGTGTTGGAGAGAAATTAGAGAGAATTGAGAAGAAATTGGTGTGAGGAAAAGTGTAAGTGTGTGTGTGTGTGTGCTCTTTATGATCTCGGCTCATGATTCAATTGCCATGTATTTAGCTATTGAGCCTCAAAGTTTATGTTTTTATGTAATCGCAGCATCAAAAAGAAAGTCTGAATTTTCCACGGAAGCCGGCTCGAAATATTTGATCTTAGGTGCATTTCCCTCTGGAATATTATTGTTTGGGTACGACCGGACAACTACCGATATCTATTAATATCATCTATTAATATCTTTATCTTTTTTTAGAATGTTGTTGTTAAATAAATATCTATCTATATCGTAAACTATCGGATCGGGTATTACTATTACTTAGTTGTGAAACTTACAGACCTCATTTGGGGGGGGGGGGTTGTAGTTGTATTTATAGAAAAGAAAAGAAAAAAAAAAATTTTAAAAAGGGGTAGCCGTTGGACCCCAACGGCCTGCTGACGTCAGCAGACCGTTGGGCCAAACGGTCGGCTGACGTCAGCCGACCGTTGGGCTCCAATGGCAGCCCAAAAAAAAAAATCGTCGAACCGGCGGTTCGACCAAGCCATAGAACCGAAATCGAAACCAGCCTCCTCTGATTCAGGTTTCGGTTTCGGTTTCGGGTTAAGAACCGGAACCAAATTTTCAGTTTCAGTTTTAATTTTTCCAGTTCTAGTTCCGACCGGTTTCGACGGTTCCAACCGGAACCGTGCCAGGTCTACCCTCCAGCGGACACATCATGAACTTAAAAGGAGTTCTCACCAATATCACCAAAGGAACCCAATCAATCACTGGGGGGGGTGGGGGGGGTGTATTTATAGAAAAGAAAAGAAAAAAAAAATTTTAAAGGGGTAGCCGTTAGACCCCAACGGCATGCTGACGTCAGTAGACCATTGGTCCAAACGGTCGGCTGACGTCAGCCGACCGTTGGGCTCCAACGGCAGCCCAAAAAAAAAAATTATCGAACCGGCGGTTCGACCAAACCATAGAACCGAAATTGAAACCAGCCTCCTCCGGTTTAGATTTCGATTTCGGTTTAGGTTTCGGTTCAAGAACCGGAACCGAATTTTCAGTTTCAGTTTTGATTTTTCCAGTTCTGGTTTCGACCGGTTTCGACGGTTTCAACCGGAACTGTGCCAGGTCTACCCTCCAGCGGACACATCATGAACTTAAAAGGAGTTCTCACCAATATCACCAAAGGAACCCAATCAATCACTGAATATATGTGACATGCAAAAAGCATCGCTGATGAACTAGCCAAGCTTGATGCTCCGAAAAACCCTAAAGATCTGACAGTAAAAATTTTAAATGGTTTAGGTGAAGAATTCAATGACATATCATCTGCTGTACGTGCCCTTGACTCAGCAATCACCTTTGAAGAATTACATGAGAAACTTCTCAATTATGAAGCCCTTCTAAAACAAGAATCCGCAAGGACCCAAAGACTTCCTATCACAGCAAACTTTGTTGCCAAATCTTCTCCTCGAGGCCACCAACCACCGAAATTTCAACAACAACAGGCAAAACGCGCAGTCAACACAAAACAATAAGCCAGCAGCCGCAAACTTTCAGACCAGAAATTCCTCTTCTCTGGCAAATAAGTCAGGCATACCAAGGCCTTACCGTGGCTTCTGTTAGTTGTGCATCAACTAAGGGCATACAGCCAAGAGATGTTCAGCCTACAGCTTCTCTCCAGTCAGTCCAAATCAATGTCCACATGTGAATGATTCTCATGCACAATGGCAACCGCGTGCACACTTTGTGACACCAAACTCCACCACACCAGAATGGCTTCTTGACTCAAGTGCCTCGCACCACGTCACTTCTGACCTAAACAACCTATCATTGCACTCTCTATATGATGGCTCAGATGACATAATGATTGGTGATGGCTCAGGTTTCTCTATCACACACTCTGACTCTCTCCATCTTCCCATTAAAAACTCATCATTCTTATTGTCTAATGTTTAATGTGTACCCAATATGAAACAAAATCTGATTTCGGTCTCTAAATTTTGCACATCTAACCAAGTTGATGTTGAATTTTCTCCCTTTTCTTTTGTTGTGAAGGACCTCCGTACGAGGGTGCAGCTTCTGCGAGGACAGACTATGAACGGCGTCTACAAGTGGTCGTCTCATGCTAAGCCAAAATCATCTCATATCATCGCCTTTTCAAGTGTTAAGGCCTCTCTTCCTGACTAGCACCATCGTTTAGGTCACCCATCATCAAAAATAATTTCGAGTCTAGTAGGTTCTCAAGCATTGTCAGTTATTTTGCATAATAGTTCAAGCAAACCATGTAGTGCATGTCTCTGCTATAAAACGCATAAATTGCCTTTTTCAATTTCGAATATTCTTAATTTAAAACCTCTTAAGGTTATTTACTTTGACGTTTGGAGTTCTCCAATTTTATCCAAGGATGGTTTTAAATACTTTGTGTTATTTGTTGATCATTTTACAAAATATATGTGGATGTATCCCTTAAAACACAAATCTGATGTTCATGCAATTTTTATTCGCTTTAAAACCTTGGTGGAATTTGTTTTTTAAATCTCATCATATCGCTTTACAGTGACAATGGTGATGAATACGTAGCTTTAAGGCAAACCCTAGCATAACATGGCATATCTCACTTCACCACACCACCACACCACCACACACATCGGAACACAATGGTGTCTCCGAGTGTCTTTATCATCACATTGTTGAGATTGGCTTATCTCTTCTCACTTATGCATCTCTACTTCTCATTTTTTTTGGTCATATGCATTCACTATAGCTGTTTATCTGATCAATCGGATGCTCACACCTCTATTAGCCATGCTATCCCCTTTTGAAAAAAAATTTGGCTCACGCCCATCCTATGTAAAATTGCACGTATTTGGGTGCCTCTGTTATCCATGGATCAAGATGTATAATAGTCACAAGCTTTAGTCTAGGTCTAAAGCATGCATCTTTATAGGATATTCCCTGACACAGAGTGCATATCATTGTCTGGATCCAATTACTGATCGTATATTCTTATCCAGACATGTCAACTTTGTTGAGTCTGTCTAACCATACACCACAATTCAAACTATTCATCCTAGGTCTAGCTCCACCACGTGCACGTCCTGGCTGCCACATGAGTCATTAACTATACCGGTTCCAATTTCACATGCTTATTCTTCTACAGGTTTAGCTTCGCATGAGACTCCTTGTTAGAACTCGCTCTAAGACTCTCAAGCTCTTGCTGCGGACCCGAGGTTCCTCCACAAGTCCACCCACCAGCTGAACCACATAGAGCCACACCTGATCCGGTCGAACAAACCAGCACCACACCAGTTTTGGTCACCCCTGTAGCACCACACAGCCGTCGGGCAACACCTGATCTGGGTATCCCAATTGTACCCCAACCTGAGCTGTCCTAGCCCGCCGAACCAACTACTTGTCTGCCAGTCCCATACCTCAAACAGCTCCCATACCTGCCACCACCAGTCATCCTATACTCACACGGTCCAAAAATAGCATACACAAACCCATCAACAAGCTATCCCTCCTCAGTGTCATATCCCCTCCTCAGACTGAGCCTACATATGCCTCTCAAGCATTGAAAATTCTAGAATGGAGGTGTGCAATGTCGGATGAATTTGATGCACTTATTCAAAATAGAACATGGCCTCTAGTTCCCCTGGTCCTTTGCACAATGTTGTTGGCTATAAGTGGGTGTTTCGTATCAAACGATCTCCTGATGGGTCCATCGCTCACTACAAAGCTCGCCTAGTGGCCAAGGGATTTCATCAACGGTCAGGTTTGGATTACAAAGAAACATTTAGTCCAGTGGTTAAAACTGCAACAATCAGGGTTCTGCTAAGTATTGCGGTTACAAAAGGGTGGTCTCTTCACCAATCGGATGTAAACAATGTGTTTCTTCAGGGTTATCTCACTAAGGATGTATTCATGGCACAACGACCAGGCTTTGTGGATCCGGCCTCTCCAATGCATGTATGTCGACCTAAAAAGGCCATCTATGGCCTGAAATAAGCACCTTGTCCAAAATAGGTTTGTCAACTCTCACTCAGACACTTCTCTATTCATATTCAATACTAACAGCTGTTTGATGTTTTTACTGGTATAGGTTGATGACATTATTGTCACCGGTAGCAATGACCTTGTTGACGAATTCGTTAAATTGCTTGCCCAACAGTTCTAGATCAAATATCTTGGTGCTCTATCCTACTTCTTTAGGGTTGAAGTTCTACCATACTAGACCGGTCTATTTCTCTCTCAGCAAAAATATGTGACTGAACTCCTCACTCGAACAAAGATGCTCGACTCCAAACCGGTCTCAACCCTGCTTCCTACAGATCATGATCTCAAGCTCCTTAATGGTACCTCCCTCATAGATGCGACTAAGTTTCGTTAGGTAATTGGTGATTTGCAGTACTTATCATTCACTCGCCCTGACATCGCGTTTGCAGTAAACAAGCTTGCCTAATTCATGCATCGCCCAACAACTGGACACTGGTCTCTAGCAAAACGACTCATGCGCTATTTACGGAGCACAGCCGGCCATGGTATATTGGTTTGCTGCAACTCTCCTCTCTTCTTACATGCCTTTTTCGACGCCGATTGGGTGGGCAATCACGATGACCGTACGTCCACCAGTGCATATATGGTCTTCCTTGGGTCAAATGTAATCTCTTGGTGCTCTCGCAAACAACGTTCTGTCGCCAGATCCTCCACTGAAGCTGAATGCAAGGATGTTGCAGCTACTGCCTCTAAGGTAATCTGGCTTAAGTCTCTCTTTCAGGAGATGCACATCTCCACCCCAAATCCACCAACCATCTTCTGTGACAACATTGGTGCCACGTACCTATGTTCTAATCCCGTCTTCCATTCATGAATGAAACACATTGCCATTGATTTCTATTTTGTTCGTAAAAAGGTTCAAAGTAAACAGCTCCGGATTTCGCATTTGTCTTCTTTAGACCAGTTAGCTGATTCTCTCACCAAACCGCTCTCCATGATAAGGTTTTGCCTATTACGGTCCAAGATCATTGTCTCTGAAATGCCTACTATCTTGCGGGGGCGTGTAAAAGATAACTATGTTAATTAGAGTTGTATTAGGTTTATATTATCTTTGTATTTATCTCTTAGATTAATTCCTTGTAATTATCTCTAGATTAATTCTCTCAATTTTAGGAATCATAGGTTTACTTAAAATAGGCTTCTTGAGCAATCTTATAAATGTGTAACTCAATTTTATTCTTGAAGTAATATAGAAATATATTCAACTTCTATATTTTCTAGGATCTTGGAAGCTTTTTTAGATTCATTTTCAGCTTTTTGTGATGGTGTTTCGTGTGACATGGAATTTGAAATGGATAAAAGGGTCACTTTTTAGTTTTCGTGCCTAAACCAAAATCAACAACGGTATTCGATTGATTAAAGTAAAAAAGCAATGGCTAACCGAAAAAGAAGTCATGATTTTTTAATGCCATCAATACATCTGTCGTGACATTTTTATAGCTGGCCTCCATAGTCTAAAGTATTGTCTAAAATGTTAAAATTCAAAACCATATAACTCGATCAATTTACAGGGTTGTGTTACGGTCCATAATATATATATTAAACTAAACTTAAGAAAAATATCAACCCATATACCAATTCAATAAAATTGCGTTCCAGGAAGCCCAAGTAGATCAAATTCGTAAGAATCATTGTTTATTGATGAAGATTTATGTTCTTTTTTTTTTTTTTTTCCCTCTTTTCAAACCTTGCACTGCATACAATCTTTTAAAAAGATTGAGAAGCAAGCAAGCAAGCTCATTACTTTAGGTGTTATAAGTGGACTAAACAAACATATTATATCAAATTCATATATAAGATGCTTTAGATCCAAGATTCAAAAACCCATTTGTTTATCTGGTTAATTATATAATTATATAATAAATACATATTCTTTGAAGAAAATATCAACTTCTCTGGCTTAGCACATTAGTCTCGAGTGAGCACAGAAATGCAACTCTGATGGTCGGTGCCATCGTCTCTGCTTCAAATTTCAAATTTATAAACTTAATATTATAATTTATACCTAAGAAATATATCAATAATTACACCATGATTCAGAGCCTATGGATCTCAAAAAGCTTCCAATATTGAAGAAAAAACCATACTAAAAGTTCATTTATCCCACATCCGACATCGGATAGATAGAGAAGTGAATGAGATGCATAACCTATATAAAAAAGAGGAGAAGCGAAGGGAAAACATAATACTTAGACACAGGTTATAAGCCATGACCCAATACTCTATAATGTCCTTTCTAACATATTATTTGTTTTATAAATAAAATGTAATATTTTGTAGTGTAAAAAAATAAATAAATAAACAAATTTTCAGAACCGTCGAACTGGAACCGAAACCGCCATAGGTTTGTTCCAGTTCCGGTTCCCCTAAAGCCGGAATCAGAACCGCCGGTAGCCCAGTAGTTTTGGCATTAAATGCAATTGTTCATTTATCCCTATTTGAATCAAAGTTTCCACCCTTTAACCATCTATGTTTGCACCGGAGAGGTGACACGGTTCCGGTTCGGTTCCGAACCGACGGTTCCGGTTCCGGTTCCGCGGTTTGATGGAACCGGAACCGGAACCGGAACCGGAACCGGAACCGGAATCGGAATCGCTATATGTCGGTTCCGGTTCCATTGGAACCGGCGGTTTTGAACCTTTTTTTTTTATAACAAACAAAAAAAAGACTTCTAAGTTCTAACTTGACAACTTGTAACTTATAAGTTGTAGATTGTAATTGAATAAAATAAAATATATAAATGACAAATTACAAAATTAAATTAAATTATAAAAAAAAATTACAAATGACAATTTATGGGTTATGGATGCTTGAACCATGGTTGCAAAAGAAAAATGATAACACCCTAACCAATGAAACCACATTCAATTCTAGTATAATAATTGAAACAAAAACTATAAGTAGTATAAAGATTTATTTTAAAACGTGTCCATTTACACGAGGCCTGACTTTAAAGTAATTCTCCGGACCAAGACGGGCACGGCTGTGGTGTCGGATCGAGAGGAAAAGGTTTCTTACTAGGTTTAAACGAGATTCGAAATGAACACAACACTTAAAAACACTTTTTTTTTATGAAAAAGGGGTTTTTGGGGCCTGAAAAGTGCCCACAAGCCCTTTGGTCTTGCTCCTATTGGATTCCTTGCATCATTCTATGCGATTTCAAAAAAAAAATCACCAAATTCAGACATCCAAACACAAAGTTATGGCCTTTCAAAGTTTAAGGCATATATAAAAATATTTTTACCGGTATTTTTTTTTAGGCAATTTTTTTCTATTCTCTCGTTGTCAACAGCAATTTTTCTGAGAGTTTGACACTTTATGTTCTCTATTCTGTTCAATACTCATTGTTTACCAAAGCTGAATACTGTCTTCAAAACAATTACAAAATGAAATAAATATTAAAAACCTTGGAAACTTAGAGATTGAGAGACTTGAGAGTTGAGAGTTTTGGAGAGAAATTAGAATTAGAGAATTGAGAAGAAATTGGTGTGAGGAAAAATGAAGGAGAGGGGGGGAGAATTGAGAAGAAATTGGTGTGAGGAAAAATGAAGGGGGGGCGGGGGTGGGTGGTGGTGTGTGTATTTATAGGAAAAAAAAAAAAAAAAAAAAAAATTGCGCCAACCGGCGGTTCGAACCGGAACCGGAACCACCGGTTCTAATCCGGTTCGACAAAACCATAGAACCGGAACCGGAACCGGCCTCCTCCGGTTCCGACCGGTTCCGGAGGTTCCAACCGGAACCGTGCCAGGTCTTAGTGACCGGACAATCCACATTGATAAACAATGAATTGAGGAAAGAATCATTACATATGTAAATAATTTTATTCCACAATTTTAAAATATGAAAAAATGGTTCAACAATTCCCTATGAATTAATGGCCTTTGCTATTTAAAATACCAATCTTGAAGTGGAAAATTTCTTATTATATTTAATCTTTTATTTTTTTATTAATTTGCGGGTTTGGGTGCAAGATTTTTCTTCAAACCTGCATCCCAACCTGTTGCGGGTTCAAATTTCAGACCTGCACTTGTCCATTGTTCGTTCATAAAATTCTAGAGTCAGATTCGTGCAGATGCGGCACATTTTTGAGATTCACCCCAGGCTTTTAATATGTCAGGGTTGGCCCTGACTAAAACAAACAGTTTAATAAGGAATAAAGAATTTTACTTTTACTTTTGTTATTAAGCAAAATCTAGTGACTAAATTAGTACACCATTTAGAAACATTTTTATTAGATTAACAAACATGAGCAGGAAGATAATATTTCCCTCCAATCAAATCCTAACATGGCCAACGAGGCCTAATATTTTGATCCATCATTATCATAATACGAATCCAACGAAGTTACTCTTATAACAATACATGATTTAAATTACCATAGAGTTCATTTCTTTTTATCCATAAACATGCATCCATGAAGATGCAATTGTGCAAAATCCACCACCATTCATTCGGAAAAGTCCTCGTCGGAATCGTAGTCATCTTTGGGATAGTCCTCTATCGAATAGTCAGAAATGTATTTATTTTCCCTTTCTGCAAGGGTGTTAAAAACATCTAGGTTCGCCTGCCAAATGTAAAAATAACATACAAGTGAGACTTAAATTCAAAGTCGACTTAGAAACAAATTGAAAAGGTGTTGAAAGGCAAAGGGCAAATTGCATTAACTTACCCTGATTATATATATAATTGTACTTAAACCCATGAAAATATCATAATAACACAAACATACCCTCTGATCCGTTGACTAACGGTGGTCAACCATTAACCACCGTTAGTAAGTAACAACAAAGAGGCAAAAGTGTCTTTTTATTAATGTTATCAATAAATAAATACGAAAAATAGTTTGTGCAATCATATTTCACCACGTCAGCTTCAAGAATTTTATATTAATTATAACTAAACTAATTATAAGGAAAATAAATATTAATTTAAAAATCTATCATCATCTTCAAAAATAAATAAATAATAATAATAAACATCCCAAGCAATATCTTCTTCATCCAAATGTTGAACTTTATCTTTTCCTAAGTAATTTTTATAAAGAAATTAAAAATAAAATCAACGCAGGTGGAGTAGCAAATCGATCCTCCACAAAGATCAGATCTACTCCTCGCGAATGATTAGACTCAATCTTCAGTTTTTTCTTTTCTTTTTCTTCCATTTTTTATCAGTGATGTTGAAATGTTTTGAATTATTGATTTGTAGAGTGTTATGAGAGAATTTGTGGTTGCCTATTAGGTGTTTGATGATTTGGGTGAGAGAAGTAAAAAAAGGAAGAGGGTGAGAGGATGCAATGCAATCTTTTATATTGTTTTCATATATATTCTTTCTGTTTCTATTTGCTATTCGATATATATTTTCTGTAATATCATTTTTTATTTTTTATGTAGAAATGATATTGTAGTTTTATGGATCATGAAGATTTGAGTTTGTTTTTGAGTGTGTTCTATTTGCTTTTAGCTTTAGTTGATTTTGATATGAGATTATTTCGGATCTCATTTTAACGACTTTGTAACTTTAAGTAGCAAATAGAGACAGAAGTTTTAGGTTTTGGTGGCTGAGGTTGATGCCTCTAAGTTGAAGGTTTTTATTTATTTATTTATCACTTCGTCTTCTTGTTCAAACACACAAAATCTAAACATGTTTTTTTTTTTAAAACATGTTTAGATTTTGTGTGTTTGAACAAGAAGACGAAGTGATCTCATTGTCTTTTTTATATTTTATATTTTATAATATTTTTATTTTTAATTGATTTTATATAATTAAATATTATTTCTATAAGGGCAAAAACGATAATTCTTCTAATTTGTGACTAACGGTGGTCAACGTTAGTCAACGGATCAGAGGGTATGTTTGCATTATTATGATATTTTCACGGGTTTAAGTGCAATTATACATATAATCATGGTAAGTCGGTGTAATTTGCCCAAAAGTAGAAAAATGAAAAATGTTCTCGATTTGAACCCTCAAAAAGAGTTTGGAATTAAACAGGGTCAAAATTTTGTATCAAATCAATAAATAAAATTTCAAACCTTACCAAGTTTCACATTAGCTTAATTTAGATGAAGTTAAATTGTCTATGTCAAACTTCATATCTCACCAAGAGAAGTGTTAATTCACCACTTATTAAGTTTTCCTTTGGATTTGAAACAAACTCACAAAATATTAAAACACAAAATACAGTCTCATAATAATAATAATAATAATAAATATTGTGTATGGGATGGATGAGAAGACTTACCTGTAGCATATGTACAGCAGAAGAAACGTCAGGAATGCCACTCCATAGGTGACTGATATTTTGCTCTCTGTCAACACAATGACAATGACATACTGTGATTTGTATAAATAACCATAGTTGTAAGAGGCGTTAGGTGCCTCAAGGCGCAACAGGTCTCTGGAGCCTAAGGCGCAAGGTGAAGCATGACCTAGCGAACAGAGGCGTAAAAAAAAAAAGGGAAAAAAAAAAAATAGAAAGAAAAAAAATGTATTTATTGTTGGAGAATCTAGTAAATTCTTTTCAAGAGGGAAAGTTGACCCAATCAAATCTCACGTTTATGTGAGATATTATGTAAATAATTGTAATATCTCCTGCTTTCCTACCCATGACTAATGATTTAGGATTGATAACTTTCCAATTGTTAGGTGTTTAGCGGAGATGGTTTGTTTTCTATTGTTATATACAGAGCCACTATTTCACACAAATAAAAACCCTAGCAGACCACCCACCATTCCACAAACCCTAGCAGTCACCCATCATCCTTCATCCATCATCCATTCATCCTACAAAACCCTAGCAGCCACTTTTCAAACAAAACAAAACAAAAAAAAAAAAAAAAACAGCAGCCACCATCACCAACCCTCACCTCTTCCAACCACTGTCCATGGTCCAGCAATGTACTACCGGACCCAGACCTCGCCAGCGACACTCCAGCAACCTGGACGGCTGTCTGATCTAGACGGCGACACTAAGGCATCCTCAAAAAATTAAAAGAAATCCTCAACTTCATGGACGCCTAGGCAGGCCAGGCGTGCGCCTCGTGCAAGGGAATGCGCCTGACCTGTCTAAAGGCGCAACCCCCGAGTTGCCCGGCGTGCTTTTGATAACCATGTGTATAACAAATATATACAGAATAATAAACAAAATATCAAGGTTTCTCATAACTACACACAATGACAAATGAGACAAACAGAATTAAGATTAATAAAACATGTACCGGTGATGTAACGTTGTCTGTATAACATGCATACTTTAAACTTTGAAATTTCCCCTTTTTGCATAGGTCGTGAATAAGATTATGAATATTCACCGGTGGACTCTAATAAGATAAAAAGGTAAGCAAGGGATATAGATAGATAAGAGAGGGAATGAAAGAATGAGAAAATCGATGATAACTCACATCGTGATATTTGCCGGCAACAATTATGCCTTCCAAATCAAATTTCTCAATCTAAACATAAACACGATTGACATGAGACATATGGTTGATAGAAGAAATTAAGGCAAAAGTGATACAGGGAAATAAAAAAAACTTACAGACTTTTGAACTTTAGATACCAAATTATCCAAAAGGGTTTGGTCTCTGGGAAAAACACTGCAAAATGGAGAAAATTCAAAATAGAAAATAGTTAAACCCAATCTCCAAGTAAAAAGCAATGGTATAAGAGATGTCATACCCATATCCATATTCGCCCAAATAGCACTGGTCAGATATGGCCAAGCTCACATTCTTATCAGTAACATTGAAACCTATAAACACAGACTCTGGCATTTCAATAGTCCTCTTCAGAGTTTCCTGAAACATCTTCAACGGCTTCATGTACTTGATCATCTACGTATCAGTCAATTCCAATTCAAACTGTTAGAATTCAATCTATATATGAAACAACAAAACAGTTTTTAATAGGAAAAAAATACCTTGTGCTCTGGCTCTGCTTTGCGGCGTTGTGAAGTGAGGGATGACAAGTTGAACCTATTGTGGATTGAGGATTGTAGAAATGGACTTTGAATATAATACTTGCGGGGGCCGAGTCCGAAATGCAGTTGAGTGTAAATATGGGCCCAGCTCTGTTTGAAACCCGTTGCGTGATATCTCTTTTATAACTTATAAGATTTGAATCGTTCAATCACATCAAATGTGCATCACTCAATCAAAACAAAAAGGTATATTATCATCTGAGTCTCTATATTGTTTTGAATTATCTAATTTTTCTCACTTAATCATTTTTCATTGGATTGGTCCCTATGTTTTCAAAAACCACTCAATTTGATTCTTCTGACCAGAATTTTGACGGTCAACCGTCACAAAAAATATAAAATGACATTTCTACCCTTACTTTAAAATCAAAATAATAATAATAATAATAATAATAATAAAACTTTTTATTTTCTTAATTTTATTTATAATTATAAATTAATTTTAAAAAAAATTTAAAAAAGGGAAAGAAATATAAAAATTATTTTCTTATATTCAAACATCAAAGCCTAACTCAAACCCAAACCTAAATTTGAAATCAACCACCACACCAACCCATACTCGAACCCAGCCACCACCTTAAATTCAAATCCAACCACCAAACCCATACTCGAAATCAACCACCATACTAAACCCAAACCTAAATTCGAAACCAATCACAACCATAGATACCATACAACACTATCATCACTGAAACCAACCCTCCACCTCCCAACACCAAAACCAAACCCAAAAACCCCACCTACCAGGCAGACTCCGCCACCATCACCACCACCATTCCTAAATCCAACCATTGTTGGCAGCCAAACAAAGCCCAAACCCAGTTCTGGTTCAGACTACCCTTTTGGCTCGAACCCAGTTCTAGTTCGAACCAGATCTTGGTTCGTTTCACAGCGGGCGATGGGAGATGGATTTGAGTAGCTTCTTTTGGGTTTTCATGGAGGTCAGTGAGAGAGAGAGAGAGAGAGAAAGAGAGGTGGGTTTAGAGAGTGATCGAGAAAGAGAGAGAGCGAGAGAGAGATGGATTTTGGATTTACAGAGAGTGAGCGAGAGAGAAAGAGAGAGGTGATTGAATCCGGATTGGGTTTAGGTTTTGTTGGTAGTTGGGTTTGATTTTTGTTGGAGACAATCAATGAAGAACTGATTTCCAGCCACCACCACCACCACCACTCTAAGAACAAATTTTTGCTAGGATTGGTTTTAGGTTTCCAGAGAGATATATTTTTTTAATTTGTATTTTTATATATATAATTTGTAATTGTTCTTCTGTTTATAATTTTTTAATTTGTATTTATATATTAATTAATTTTTCTTATATATATTTTTATTTTTTTGTGTGTTGACATGTGACATATCATTGTTTAAAGACAAAAATACCTTAGAACCGTTTAATTTGACTAACAGTTGACTTAGATAAGAACGAAATTGAGTTGTTTTTGAAAACATAGGGACCAATCCAGTGAAAATTGAATAAGTGAGTAAAAAATAGATAATTCAAAAAAATTAGGGATCCAAATGATAATATCCCAAACAAAAAATACAATGTAATCCAAACACTTGAAATACAAACCATAAATAAGGTGTGTAATGTGCAATAAGTGGTGAGTTAGAACAGGAGAAGAGTTTTGCATATATTCAGAACAGGAAATAAATCTATTAGATAATATTCCTTGTAGTTCAAGGGGCATTTGTACCAATAACCCTAAATTTTATGGAACTTGGAGGTGTTAGATATTCTTGAAAAGAGATTGAATATCTTATTTCGAGTCTTGGTTGATTTTGTAGTCTTGATTGACTGTCAAGACCCCAAGGACGATCTAAACAATAACAAAACTCATAAAGACACATACCAAATTTTGTTAAAATCAGTGAAGAAATTGAAAGGGTACCTTGTTTGGTGACCAAGCATGGTTCACAAATTTCACAGCAAATAATGATTCTTTGCTATCTCATACCAACTAAAACCAAAATGTTTCCAAAAAGTAAATATCTTGCATTGTTGCAATCTCCATTCAAGTGGTAGATGTTTGTAAATTAAATGAATGGATACAACTTTATTATTCCCAATTCTATCTATAAGCAAGATCCCTAGTCGCGATACTCATCCATGAACTTTTTATGGAAGTCTGTCAGACGGGAAACAATGGCCGGAATCTTATCTTCTTGAGGCAGTATTGTGCATCTAAAATGCCAAGTGCCAGGAACCTACAACAGATACAAACAGTAATACCATAAGTCAAATCATCAAAGAATCAATCAATGGGTAAGGATTTGGCATCACACACTAATAGCAAACAATAAGGAGAAACAGTGATGTTCACCTGTCCAAAACCAGAACCAGGAACAACAACAATGCCAGTCGCATTAAGGAGGTGACGGCAATAGAATGCATCAGCAGCAGAATTAGCAGCTTCTGCAGCTTTAATAGCCTTTTGTGGCAGCTGAATACGGGGAAAGAGATACATCGCCCCTTCTGCTTTGTTACATGTTACTCCTTCCAAGCTGTTTAATGCATCTTCCAGTGTCTGATCAATAATCAGAATAGCTTAATTAAAATATTCGACATAACTGATAAATGAAAACATGTATCATTATGACATGTTTGAGGAGCTACTACAAGGTAAATGACAAGAAAATGTATATGTACCAACAAACAAGAGGGAGAATAACATTAAATCTAACAAATCTAATGAGTTAATAGATGGACAATTTATCAATAATTAACCCTATGCCAGTAAAGAGACTATAATTTAAAAGTCGGTCTTGTTCACCTCTGCGTCCTACCACAATTTGCATTTAACTATGAAGAATCCCATGTTTACACCCTATTAAATTGCAGATGGTGATTGAACTAACCTTTGCACGCCTTGCTAAGGATGAGAGGATCCCATCCCTTCTGCACAGTAAGATTCATAGGATTCATCTCCAACCTGCATATGTTTATAGCAATGCCATGTAGTCAATATCGTACTTTAGTTCTATTATAAAGAATAAGACATGATAGAGCCACTTGATTCACAAGCCTATACTGCTACAAGACCATGAATTTTGAACTTCATAATTCCAAAAGAAACTACATGGTATTTCCAATTGTATTATAATGTAACATAAAAATCATCATATGACAAACTCAAGCTCTTATATTCAAACAAAGAGTCTAAATATATGACAAAAAAGAACTAACCACAATTAGGCTAGTAAAAAAATGGCAATGACAAACTTATCTCAATTTTGTTTTTTTTTTTTCTTTCATTGTTCTTGCATTATCTTTTTTGACATCTTTGAAGTTTGAAACCACGCTCACACTAATCCAACCATATAAAAGAGGATATGCATCTTAAATGAGGAAAAAAAGTAACCTTGGGTGGACTCATGACAAGGCTGGCTAAAATTTGGCCAGTAATATTTGAACAAAGATTCACAAACGCCACTTTGTATATTTGTTCTCTTACATCCGGACTAAACCCAGTGATCTCCATGTAACCTCCTCTTTTTCCACACTCCCCATAGTAACCTGAAAGCAACAAAAAGAATGCAAACTTGTTACATCTAAAACCAATAGTTTACAAAAGCTCTTTCCTTTTCTATCACCATCATAAGCAAAGATGAAAACAATTTACCTTTAGAGACTGATTGGAAAGAAACTAGTGATATGTCCTCCTCACCATAACCCATAGATCGGGAGACCTTCTTTAAGGAGTGGAAACTTTTCTCAGGAACATAAACATTTTCCTGGTACACCTGTATAAAACCCGTTGAATGTTAATAAAAGACCTATGTATTAACCAGCGAACACAGTTGAGCACATCAGCATTCATTAAGGCTCCCCATATGTAAGGTTGGGTCAACAAACAGTTTACGTAAAAATCAGCTGTTAGATTCACCCACCTCATCTGCAAGAAGAACAAGACCTTCTTGTTTAGAGAACTCCACAATTTCTCGCAGGTTTTCTTCAGCAAGAACCTGCAGGCATGGCTCATAGAAATCAAATGATGTACGAAAGCCAGAACTCAACAATTAAAGCAGCCTCTTTCAAAACAAACATATAGATATGATACTAAACTGTTCAAAATTCTACTTCATTCAAAAAGCTAATAGGTACTCACCTGCCCAGTTGGATTGCCTGGATTTATAACACATAACCCTTCGCCCTGGCATCCTCTAACTGTTTCTTAGCTCTGAAATTTCCAATCCCCATCCTGCTGCTTCATCAAGATAGTAAGGAACCTGCAATAATCATGCCTATATATGTGATTTAAAAAAATTTATTTGTAATTTTATTATATTTTGCAACATAAAGATAGTTTGCACCTAGTTTTTTTTTTTTAAATAATTAATCAAAATTTCATTTGTCTTTTAGAATTAGTCAAAATATTATAAATTTTCTTTTAGAATAAATGTAGCAAACCGACAATAATATCAACGTTTACATGTCTCTACAAAAATATGACAATAAGTATAAAAAATCTACTCAAAATTAATTTGAATTACTAAGATAAAACATAAAAACCGCACCTAGTTGTTGAACAAGACCCATGCCTTAAAGTGGGTAGTTTGATATTGATCATAATTACATTGAGCAATACTTATACGCGACTTTGTTTATGGTATATCGGCATGGTTGAGTAGTATTTTATTTATTTATTAATTTTAATTAACATAAAAAAAGTTTGTTTGATTTGTTTCAGTGTTGTGTAGTTGCTTTAAAAATAGAGGTAAAAAAAAAAAAAATGAAATCTCTCGTCCTTAATTGCATAGCCAATGGAGAGTTGTTTTATATTATTTCTTAGTTAATTTTTTTTTATAATGTTTATTCATTTTAAAAGTTACTCATGTTATTTTATTTGTGAAATTTATTAAGAATGAGTGTGTTTTATTTGAAAATATAACATATGTTTAGTGGTTGATGTTTTTCAAAGAGTTTTATGTTTTTCTTCTAAAGTGAAATTCTTTCTATTTAGAATTTTTTTTTTTTTTTTATTAAAAGTTTTTGGTAAGAATGAAAAACAAATTGTGAGATTTGTTATAGCTAAAAGCCATTAAAAGTCATTGATATTTTAAAGTCATTAAGTGCCAGTTTGATATTGCTTTTGAGAAGTTAAAATCAGTTTCTTTTATAATTTTGACATAAAATAATATTTGGTAAAACTTCCAAAAGTGATTAATTCATAATCTAACAAGTTTTGACAGTGATTTTGAGAAGTAGGTGTGAGGTTACTTTTTGAAAGTGATTATGGAATAATCTATTTCAGCATTTAATGAATCTTTTAAAATAGAGTAATTGGCACAAATCCCCCTCGAGTGTATGTGAATTTGCATGTTGCCCCCTAAACCTTTTTTTTTAGGCATTAAACCCCCTGAACTATGGCTTATTGGCAGAACAAGAGTAAAAATGCTCCCTCGGGGGGGAAAAAACCAAAGGATTGCCAATAAGCGATAGTTCAAGGGGTTTAATGCCTAAAAAAAAAGTTTATGGGGCAACATGCAAATTCACATACACTCGAGGGGGGATTTGTGCCAATTACTCTTTAAAATATCATTATTATCTTTATGAAATCAAATGAAAATCTTTTATATACCTTATTTCATCTTAAAATTAAAGATTCTAATTAAATATTGATTTGATTTATAAAACCTTTAAAAAAATATTTTTATTATTCTTATGGATTTTTTTTCTAATTTAAATATTCTACTTAAATATTGATTTAATATATATAATTAATGAAAAAAATAAATAAGATTCTAAAATCATGTATATTTTAGACATAGTAACTAATTTCAACATTTTTAAAATAAAATTACCAAACATACGTATACTATTTTGAGTTATACAGTAGTTTTAAAAGTATGATTAACCAAACATCTGTTGATTAACTTCACAAATGATTATTTCTTCAGCACAGCTAACAGTAATTATTATAAAAGTTACAATAAAACCAACTGACCCTAAAAGTTATTGAGATTTTGAATACCTCATAATTTTCATAGAAAGTTAAAAAGTCTTGATCAAATACCACATGACTTTTAAAGTATTTAAAAGTCTGTACTGAATACCCCATAACTTTTATGGAGTCTTTAAAAGTCTACATTGAATACACCTAACTTTTTTAATTCCATAAAATTCATTAAAAGTCTTTTGAAATTCAAATTGAATCACCCCCTTAGAATACTACTCTCATATTATTTTAGGCAGAATTTCACATAAGTCCTACCTTTTTGATGATTTGTCACATTTATAAATGTCTTTCCAAATTCATCACTTTAGTCCTTACTTTTTCCAAAACTCATCACTTAGTCAATTGACCAATATGTGAAAGTCAACTATTTTAAAACATGTAAAAAGTACATTTTAACTCATATTACTATTTAATTTAGCTAAAATGATTATCTTAACTTTAAATTAAATGAAAGTAAAAAATTTCTCAATAATAAAATCTTAAATAAATATATTACAAAAAAAAGCTTTAAAAATAATAAAAAATCCAATAATTTTTCCTTATTTGTATTTTTTTCATAATGAATTTTTATTTAGCTAAAAGATTATCTCAGCTTTAAATGGTTTTTTTTCTTTTATAATTTTTTTTTTGTAATCTATTTAAGTTTTTTATTGAGACATTGTGATTGTTTTTCATTTTAATTTAAAACTAAGATTATCATTTTAAATAAATTAAA